>WNYE01000040.1:0-20698 GCA_021396245.1 Sporothrix humicola | reverse complement strand
AGAAAGAGAAGAAAGAGAAACAAACATGGGGCTGAATATGGGCGGCAAGAGGCAGCAGGTCCTTCGCACCACTCGCTCTCTGTTGGCTGCTCTTGGTTTGGCCCCCACGTTACTTCGTTCCCCTATTGCCCACTGAATGTGGTGACCTGACCCTTTTTTTGTGGCCTCTGGGCATACTGAGTAGTAGAAATCTATCAGCCTTTCGGCCTGCCACTCTACTACTCAGTTGCACACTTGACGCAATTTACAAATCTGTAAAATTGGCAGCTGAAAATTGGCGACCGTAATGGCGACCGGAAATGTTCTTGTGGTATTTTTGTTTGCAGATTTGCTTGACCCACTTTTACGAAGCCTCATGTGTGGGGCCTGCGCCGTTTATTACAGCCCTTCAAGCCAGTGAGGTGTGGGGGTCGGACCAAAGATGTTATTATTTTTAGCGGGACTGTTCTATGGAGCGTGGTAGCGCCCGCCTTTTTAGGTAGATCTTACAAGGCTATCAGGCACCCACTGGAAGTACTGGGACCCTCTCGCGAGATCCCTCTGGCGCCTCCTGAGGAGCCGGCGGAGCCCACGAAAAAGAAGAAAAGGTATTTTATAACTCTTTACCATTCAAATAAGTTGCCTCGAATTTTTATCAAATTTATTTGCACAGACTTGGGTGCGGGCATCTTGAGTGCTTTTCTTTTGTGTTTTGCGGCCTTCTTGACGGCGAGAAGTCTGTGGCATTTTATAGGCTGGTACGAGGAATTTTTGTACGCCGTACAAGAGCCCGTTTTTACGGTGCAAGGAGCTCGTCTCAAAAATAAAATAGGGGTTGGATTAAGGGGCAGACTGCACCAACCGTGGGAACAGTTGAGCGCTCAATCCAGGTGAGCCAGGTGGGACAAGCATTTTAAGCGCCCGGATTAGAGGGTGCCGGGACCCGCCGATCGACTTATTATTAGAACGTATTAGGGAACTCTGCTATTGGGTTTCCCTCAAGACCTTGTTCGGCGGCCCGACGACAGGCCTGTCCAGGCTGGTTAGGTCTACTCTAGTATGTATCAGCCAGTTCCCAAGACCAGGTTGACAGACTGTTCTGGTTTTGAGGCAGATGGATGGGACGAATAAGGGGGAAAGGGGTGTCTGAGCGCTTGTTTTATTGCTGTTGCAGAGGCTTGTTGTTTTCTACGTGGTCTACTTCGTATTTGTTCTTCTTCTCTATTCCCTTCTCTCTCTTCTTTTCTTTATTTTAATCTCTCTCTGTTTTTTTTTCTCCCGAGATGGGAAGATGGGCCTCCTCCGATAGATACACAAACGCATAATGTCGTCCGCTCTCGCCTCCACCACAATCACCGTGGCCGGCGCGCCGACGGTCTTCTTGCCGCTGGCGACAGCGTGGCCGTCGACTGCCGGCTGCACCTCTAACATCTATTTGCATACACCCGTCGCCAGCCCCAACACATTTATCGCCTGGGATCCGCTGTACGGTGCCGCCATTGTCGCCAGCGCTCAGAGTTGTCTGCCGCCAGAGGTCTCGGTCTGGTGGTCACAAACCCCGTCGAGCATTTACACGGCATTGGGACCTTCCTTTCAGTGTCCTGAAGCCTATTCGGCTGTCCAGACTGCCGTCGTCGCCAGCTCTCTGCATCAGACCTTTTGTTGTCCATCGTAAGTTTTCATACACGGTTTTATATTCAAATGAAAAAAGAAGAAAGGAAGAAATGATGAAGAGAAAAACAGAGAAAAAGAAAGAAAAGGCCATATCCGTGACTAACCCCCTCCCTCTCCTTCCTCTCTTTCAAGACAGTACTCTCTCCTGGTCCCCCATCCCAACGTCGCCAGTGCCTTCCCCTCCCAGTGCATCTCCACCGTCACAAGCGGCCAGAAGTTTGTCCACATTACCTCCCAGGGTCTGCCGGACCAATCCACCACCACCGTGGTCATGACCACGTCCGCCACCGTGTTTGCAATCCCCGTCAATGGCTTTGACTTTGCACCGAGCACGGCATTGTCCACGAACACGCCTGTAAAAACTATGCCCACATCCACATCCACTTCCGCCAGTGTCGATACAGCAACAACAAGGTCAGGGGCAACGTCCGCGACCACGGTCACAGCCGCCGGAGGCCATGCCGCCATTTCCGGTGGCGCAGTCGCGGGTGCGGTTGTTGGCACGCTGGGGGCCGTCGCCGTGGTTGCGGGTGCCGTCTTTTTGCTGGTTCGACGGAGGCGAGAGAAGAAGGCGGCAGCCGAGAGCGGGAAACGCAAATTCAACACAGCCGCTGCCGCGAGCGAGCTACCGACATACAAAGGGCTGTATGATTCGCGGCGCGGTAGCCCGAAATACGATGGCCCGGGCGGTGGTGGTTATAGCTCGGAAGTTTATGAACTGCCTGATCGCTAGGAACGGGAGGAGCCTGATGGTGCAGAATATACCGTTTTTCAAGCGTTGGAGTTTCAAGTTTATAGGATTTTTGACTCTTTATGATTCTTGTTCTTATTCTTATTATGATTCTCATGACGATTACTATTTTTATTATATTTTTATTATATTTTTCTTTCTATTTCCACTTATTGTCATTTCTGTAGCCAGTGTAAGATCTGAATTGTCATCCGCGAGCAGCCTTCACAGCAAAGTAGGTGGGGTTTGAGCAGGGCAGGGCAGCGCCACGGACGGCCACCCGGACGGCAGGATCTACAGCCTCTGCTGCCGCGACGACAAAGGGCTCTCCATCTGAAGTGCTCCTTAGGTGGTCCCCCAGCGATGGAGCCGAGCGGACAGATAGCGCTGAGGCAGCCAAGTCCAGCCATCGGCAATGTGGAGGATGATCGAGTGAGGACGTTGAAGTGTGTCGGGGTACATATGGTGGATGGAAGAAGACCTTGACAATAACTGGAAATTGGTCACGCGCTGAAATGTCGTCAGGGGGGCGCGATTCGTCTCTCCAGGACTACGGATTAAGGAGCCATCAAACTGAACTAGGTCAAAGCAGCGTCTATTTACGTGAGTATCGGAGATAATACACGATTTTGCATGTTCACAGTGAACAGAGCAGTCGCCTCCTGTTCTCTGGATCGCTTGCCCACTCAACGTCGTGGGCGAGAATGACTTCGACGCCCTGGCTCTCCAACATTCGGATTCGTTTCAAAGTCTCCTCGGTCTGGGCACAATTGGCATGGATGCAACATGTGTCTCCGTGAGCATCCTGCCACTCGCCAATGTCCCTCTCCTGGCGCAGGATGCGACGGTCGTGGCAGGCATATCTACAAGGCTCGCCAACATGTCGACCACACCAGGAGCAATCATAGCCGCTATACAACTCTCCCAAGGATATAGGACGGGCAGAAGCGTAACGACGAACTTGAAGGACAGAGTACTCGGCAAACTGAGAGGCTGTCTATCTCCCAAGACGGCGCACGCATCAAGAAACCTCTCATGATTCCCCCGCCTGAGAAGTACGACAGAAATGCTTTAGGATTGGCAACCTTCTGCAGTCAATGCCGCCTATACTATAACACTTGGCAAAGTTGTGCCATCTGGCCTCCCTTTAGTTTTTGGTTCAGACGCTGTCGTCTTTGTGCGTTGTTGGTTGGGGAGCCGCGATCGGCAGCCTTGGCGAACGCCTTAGGAGCCGTAGATGTTTTGTTTAGCGTTTTAGCGTATATACTTAACGGGTATATTTGGGGGTACTAAAAGCTGCCGCCAAAGGAGGCTAAAATAGGTTCCCTAGGCGGAGGCACAGGCACTTATGCTGGAAAATACGGGATCCTGTCCGCTAATCAAACCAGTAATCGGCGGATTAGTAGTTGGGTCGGTGACGACTAGCGAATACCCATTGTACGTTTTTTTTATTTTTATTTTTATTTTTTATTTTTTGTCTTTTTAACTTTTCTTTTTCGGTATTTGTTTGATATGTTAATAAATGTATGTGAGATTGTTATATGTTGGGATATCTTTATGAATAGGCCTTAAATCCAGGTTTAGGTAGATGAACGTTTAGTATGTAATGTTTTTATTTACTTTCAACACAGACACTCCATTAAAAAACCATCAATTTTCACAGAAAATCGACAGCGGCCAAAAGTATTAATTATAGGCCTAAAAATATAAATCAATTGGATTTTTGGATTTTATATTGATCTTGGTGAAACATATGAAAAAAAAAATCATGTTCGGTTTGATGTTATGAAATCGTTTATGCAGTGCGACATTACGTGCGGACCTGACCCTTTTTAGTTTAGAACCCTGCGCCTCGCTGCATTATGTACTCCTTAGTCCCTCACAAATACGACCCGGAATATCAAGTTCTTTGTTCTGTGTACGGGTGAAAGTGGTATTGCGTCTCTGACTGCCAGCCACCAAAGTGCTGCAAAACGTCACTCCCGTTGTGATATAGCCCTCGAAGTTCTGAGCTGAAAAACCACTCGAGGATCCCTTGCCATGGCACGCGGTACCACTTCCAACTGGCAACATAATCGCGCTCTGGGTCGTCAAAGGTCACGCTGGGACCGTCTCCTTCTTCCTGGACGCCTGTGGAGATGGCGGGTATAAAAAAAGTGTTCTGATACGGTGCGGATAGACCCGGCTTCGAAGCGCTTTCGCGAGGGACAAAGGCAAACCGTTTGTAGCAGACATAGAGACCGGGCGAGCCAGAAGGTACTCGCATTTCTCTCGGGTTTCCCTTTACGTGCAACCAGTCGAGGCGCCAACTGCCGAGATAGGCATCGAGATGGCCACTCTCTTTCGAGTAGGACAGACGGAGTCCAACGACGGGCCTGTGTGCCAGGCATGGATTCGTGCAAACTTGGATGGCGACGACGTCTTCCAGAGAGCCGCAAGAAAAGAAACAGGAGCGCGAGGGCAGCGGCGCGTTATTGGCCAAAGGGAACTGACGATGCTTCTGGTCCAAGTCAATGTCGGTTGGCAGATTTGTTGGCAGATTTACACCGTTGTTAGCATTTTGATCCGTCCCTGTGTTGGCTGGTGGCGTTGAGTCCGCGGCAGGCAAGAAGCTGCCATTAAATGCCATGACAGACATGCCTCTTGGGTCCCCACCGTCGCGATACAGGTCTGAGCGATTCATGGCAAAGTATGTAGGCTGTCCACGTGGTGTAACAAGACTTTGCATAGTAGCGTTGCGGAGAGATGCGGCCCAGAATGCACCACACGTTAATTTTCGATAGTTGGTCACGAACTGTTTAGTTTTAGCGGTTGGTAAACAGTGTCCGGCGTAGTAGTATGAAGGAAGCAGCAAGAGAAAACAAACAAGGGCCACTCACAGCAAGTCCTGAATCAGGTGCCCTCATTGGGTTAACGACAGTCCACCGGCCGGTCAACACCACAATATCCAAGACGACCTCACCAGGCGCCAGTGGAACATAGACCCAGGTGCACTTGGGCATATTGGCATCCATATATGTGTCGATGTGTGCGTACTTGTGCTCATCCCGATAATGGGCAATGACCGAGTACACACGACGGACGTTGGATGCAAACGAATATGCGACAGTACCTGGGAGGTTGATCTTGGTCACCCGCATGAGGTATGGCTCGTCGTAGCCGTCCATCGATTCCATGGTCTGTGTGACGCCGTCGTCCACACCAAAGGTTCTGGTTCTGCGAGGTTGGAGGTATGTACGGACGACTGGGTCCTGCATCATCGGCGCAGGCCAATATACACGGAGCTCCCGCGTTCGGCTCGGTTCTGGCTGAATCGTACTATACCGAGTTCTCATTCTTAAGAACGTCGCACGCCGTCGGTTTGCAGTATAGTCATTGCTCGGCGGGCCAGTATTCACGTCTCCGTTGGCGATGTTGTTGCTGGCGTTCACAGCAGGTTCTGCTGTAGGGAAAACAACCTTGACAACGCGCATTTTTATGGGCTGGAAAAGGTTAGAAGACAACGACAATAACGCGGTAAAATTTGCACCGATAACGTACATCACTGGTGACATGCAAGGAAGCCATGTTGTCTGGTTCCACGTCGAGATCGATCGTTGTACACAGCCAAGAGGCCCCTTGTAGTGGCGTCCTTATTCGACAATTCCACCAGTTCAACATGTTTTGGTTGCCCTTGTTGGGACATGCCTTATACTTTCCTTCTTCGTCAAATTGCCCATTAGCATCTCGTCGTCCGTGTGGCTTGCCAGGACACATGCACAAGAGAGAGAAGAATCGAACACGGCGCACACCCAGATGATCAATGGCCACGAAGAGGCGGACGCTTGTAGCCCCGGTTTCTTTGACAGCGGAGGCACCCGGGAAAAGCATGAGGCGAACCCGGCCTTCATCTGCGTCCTTTTCCTCGTCAGGCTGGTTGAAGATGTACCGGAAATAGTATCGGCCCTCCAAGATGATAAAAGTCCCATAGACGGGTTCGTCAAGCCGTGCTGTATTGTGGCGCCAAGAGATGTTTGGTAACAATCTGGACCAAAAGTTTGTGACCTTGTCTGTGTTTGAATTAGATGGATGAAAAGCTGTTTTTATCGCTGTGTTTTCTGTCCCGTCTGTGATCGAATCTTCTGCCGTGTTTTGTATCGAAGCGGAGTCTGCGTCCGGGTCGAAGCCGCGGCATTTGGCAAGTGCAGTAAACTCCTTTTCGACAAACTCCAGAGAGGCCACAAAAGAACACAGCTGCACCAGGTGGCCTGCCACATTTGACCACAATTCCAATGGCAAAAATGGTACGTTTCGGCCCCAGATATCAGGCATCTGCGACAGTCGCTGGGCCAATAAGTGCTGAATACGGTACGTCCGCCGGTACTCGTCGTATGTCAATGTTGGAAAACCATAATCCAAGCACTCGAACAAGGGCTTCATTTGCGGCAATTTGAGCGGCCCCATGAGCTTGATCCACAGACGGAAGCAGTCTGGGTGCATACCAGGCACATGCTCGCTCCCAGACCTCTCGCGACAGACAGCCTGGCTGCACATGCAAATTTTGGCACTGCCATAGTGCCAGGATGTTTGTTGATTGTAGGGGAACTCTATTGTGGCTTGGCCACTTATGACTGGGCGCAGAACAGTCGTTAGTTAGGAGTCGAGCATCACCGGAAGCTGAAATTACGCATAGAATAACAAAAGAAAAGAAAAAGACAACAATGGAAAAAAAGATGGAATTGCATACCTGTTATGATGTCGGCCCAGAAAGTGAATGGAAACGCGCAAAGAACACAGCGAGGCCGTACGATGCAGTAGACTATGGTGGGCTCATTCCTACCCGACATGTTGTTGTTTATGTCGTTGGGTGAGAAAGGTTGCGAAATGAGCAAAAAAACCAAAGCGAATGTAGCACAGAATAAAACAGGGGGAGAATGACAGACGCAATCAATTGAAAACGGAAGGAGGCGTGGAGTGGGAAGGCCGGCATTAAATAGGAAAGGAAGGAGAGGGAACGTGAAGGATGGTGTGCCTTCCTGCCTGGTCGAGGCTGTTTTTGGGCAGATATCATGTGACCCATAATCGAGGCACATAATTAAACAAATCAAAGGCCGTTCAACAGCAACACCGAGAAATCGAAATTTAATTATTACACCATAAACTGCGAATATGTAAAACATTGGATTGAGAAAAGAATGAAAGAAAATCAAAAGGAAGAAAATAGCAGTTCCATGTTGGCGGTATGAAACTGCCGAGATAATTGCGGTGTGCTTGTTCTAGGAAGACCTGGCAATCAATGATCGTTATTGCCGTTGATATATCTGACTATGCTTTGGTCGGCACCATGCATCTTGATAGAACGAAGTTTGAATCCCTGTTTTTAATTATGGGTGTCAGTAAAGTAAACATTAAGAAAGGGGTTGGCCCTCGGATGCGCTGAAACCTGTGCCCACTAAACTTACATCGCTTAAAGTCTCAAGTGTTGCTAGCAGGGGTGCAGCCAGATTCAGCGTCATGTACTGCCACGACACACCGACCAGTGGCGTTTTCTCATGTTCTGACTCTGGTGTATGCATATGGTGATTTGTATACTTCAACGAGAACCGGATACGTCGAATACCTAGGTGGTCGATTCCGATGAAAAGATGCACGGTTGATGCATTGACTGCCGAGTGTCCGGGATAAACAAGAACGGTAAAGTTGCTTCCTCGATCATGATAATTGCTGCTGCTGTCATTGCCCAAGCCTGCCTTTGTGTCTACGTCTTTGTTAAACAGCCGCTGAACAAAATATGTCCCCTCCATCGAAACAAATGATGCATACACGGCTTCGTTCAGTTTGACTGTACAAGGCGCATCCGTTGATCGTTCTGTGCTGTACATGGATAACGATCTACTACCCACATCCAGTTTGGGTGGATCATATTTGTTTGTAGAATATCGAGCAACAAAGTTCAAAGTAGAGACAAAGGCACACTCCCTCACCAAGTCACGGGAAATCAGCATCCACAACTCATAAGGCAGGGCACCAACAAAAACGTTTCTCCACAGATGGACGGCCAAGGTTTCTTGGATTCTCGAGGTCCTCTTGGGCTCATCGAGTGGTGATGTGGAAGATGTATGGTCTGTCACCTTGAGTAGATTTTCATACTCAGAATTTCTCTTGTGCTCAGCTGGCGTGTCTGACGATGTGCCTGTCGACGTTTCGGAAGATCCATCTGATAATGCGTCCCCGTCAGGACGGATACATGGAAGATCCAAACCAGTGTGCAGGGCAAAGAGAAAGCACTGCGTGTGCATTCCACGGCCTTCATAGTTGCCTATGTCGCAGTTGGGTCGACCACACATGTGCACCCGGTAATCGAACCAGATGCTTTTGTATTTGTATTTGTCACCGCCGATGACATAACTTCCGTGTCCGGTCGGTCCCGTCAGGTCGGAGTCTGCCGTTATATTCGCTTCGACATGAACCGAGAATCGTGGAAGATAGACAATTTCTTTGGAAACACCATTGAAGATGACTACTTTATTAGCATATTAGTCGCTGTTTGTGATAAGACATGAATGGGGAAAATAAACAACGAACACATGACAAACTTATCGCCTTTGACAAACGAGAACTGGCACAAGGCACAGCGGGGTTTCTGCAGACAGTGTTTTGACGGGTAGTCGCTTCCTCCCATCCACTCGTCTTCGTCTTGTTCCTCTAGTTGTTCTTGAATCTGTAGCTCATTTCCTCCTTGGATTGCACCTTGTATCCCCATCAAGGTTCCGGCAGACGCGTCCCCAGGATCTAATTTCGGCGGAATTGCTGCCATGTCGTGCTCTCGGTTCCAATGTCGGTAGATAATTAAGTGAGAGGTGAGGCGGCTGTCTATCCAACATTAAAGAAAAAGAATGGGAATCAAAATGACAGTGGAATTGGGCAACAGGCATACAATATGCAGTCGTCGGAAAGGCGGGGTGTGCATACTGCACATTTGACCCAATAACCAATTAAATCATGTACTCGTCAAAATGAGATGTACGAGAACGCTTTCAATGCAGACTGCATTTGCATACGTAGATTCCAAGACCGCATTAGACGCATTATCTTTGTGCCCCGGTTGCATGTTATATGTTCGCATCGTTATGGTGTGGTAACTGAAATAAATCGTCATTGAGGTGTCCGAGGATGCACTCAAAAATGCACCGTGTGTATACAAATCCGCTATGCAAATTGGTATCCTCGCGTAAAATGAAAAGGAAAACGAAGAAGAAAAAAAGAAGAAGAAGAAAAGTGAGAAAAGAAGACCAAAAATAGTGGCACATTGCAGCGCCCGAAATATAGCGCTTGCTGGCCATCATCAGAGCTTGTGCTGGTCTGGCGCCCGCAGCACGGCCGCCACGTCGTCATGCCCCTTATTCTCGGCCCACTGCAGCGCCGTCGTCTTTGTTTTGGAACTCGTGATGCTCGTGTCCGCGCCCTGGGTCAACAAGAACTTGACGATTTCCAGTCGTCCGGCAGCAGCGGCCTTGTGCAGCGGCGTGCCAAAGTCCATGAAACAGTACATGCCGAGCGACGGCGGGTCGCCGGCGTACATTGTCGTGTTGAGCGGGGCGCCTCTCTCGAGAAGTAGACCGAGGGTTTGAACGGTGTCTTCGTCTCCACCTATACCGGGCCTGTTGAGCGCATGGTGCAGCAACTGGCCCCGGTGGACATCGCCGCCGTAGTCGTCGAGCAACTCACGCAACAAGTCGGGCGGCGCATGCTCGGCCGCCATCGACATGGCCGTCGTGTCGACGTACGGCCGCTTGTTTGGGTCGGCGCCGTGTTCAATGAGCCAGACGATCATATCGCGGTCATTGTCGGCGTTTGCGTCTGTGCTTGTGCTTGTGTCGTTTGTATCTGCCATTTCCGAGATCGCACTCGCCAGCATGGTTATCCCTGTGGCGCCATGGGCCTCGTTCAGATCCAGTCCATGTTTCAGCATCACAATCAGCGCGTCCTTTGCGTGGTGCCGGATGGCGTCGCGAGCAATGAACTCGTACGTGTGAAAAGGGAATGCCAGCAAGGCATCGAGAATGGCCGCACGATTTGTGCGGGCGGCGAGATCGAGGGCCGGGTTGAGTTCATAGATGCGGTAGCTGCCACCGGCGTTGACTTGTGTGCGGTCGGGAAAGTGGATGTCGAGCAGCGCTGTGAAGGCTTCGATGTTGTCATCCGTGACGGCTGTGAGAAATTGGTCGAGAATGTTCCCTGGCAGTTCGGGTCCCATTGTTAGGTGTCGCACTTTGAGAGGATCCAATCTCGCCCCGGGTCTCCTGGGCTTGGCTTTGCCTCTGACCTGTTGCGTAGAAGGAGGCGTGGATATACTGTGATGTTGTAGAGACATGGTGGATGGGTAGCAAGTCTATGTTAGGGGGCGTAGTCACCTATGTTGTTGATGCCGCTCTTTTTGGTGTAAACAAGAGAGAGGTGATGAGGGTAAGAGTGCGGGGCAGCGTAGTGGCGGTACGGGCCGCAATCGTCTCAAAGGCATTATGTAGTGCGCGTAGTTGCTCTTTTTGATCCACAATAACTCCATAGCAAAGACAGCATCTATCTGGTTCCTGACGGACGTTGAACAACAGCTTATGTATAAATAGACACAACATGAGGTAAATTGTGATGTGGAAATAGAAATTTGGAGTACATGAAGAATAAGCGCTATCGGAGAAAAAACCCTTGCGAGTAAAAAAAAACTCCAACAACATTATCCACGCCCATCGCGAGGGCCGTCCAACCTGTTACACCTGCAGATGAAGCTCTAGATATGCTAATCAACTTGGCACCTATTGGCCAGTCCTCCCAGCTGCTATCGATTTATCCCCAGTGTAGCGTATCCATACGCTGGTAGTAGCTGGCGTCAGTCTCGCCTTCGTTGCGGGGTGTGTCTACCGCCTTTGTGCAGTGCTTCTTCTTGCACTTTCCGACGCCATTTTGCATTTGTTCCTTACAGCCGTCTTCGATACGTGCTGCGACACACTTGGCACAGCCCTTTTTCTTACAGTCGGCGTCATTGTCGCAGGAATGTTCGTCACAGGGGTCTCGGGCGGCGTCGGCCCGCTGTGCTAGGGTGGCGATTGAGGTGCTGTCGCCGCGTTGATACGTGACAAGCCAGTCACCGGCAGGCCCGTGCTCGGGCAGCTGCAGAGCCGGGTTGCCGCGATTCATGATATCGGCAAAGAAGACGCGCGCATAGGCCGGATCGAATTTGAACACGACCTCACCCGTCGCGGTGTTACGCACCTCCGCCGTAGCGTTCAAGTCGTCGACATAGGTTTTCAAGTTCTCGCCCGGCACGGATAGCATTTCAATTTGAAGCTTGATGTGCTGGGCCGATTCGGCATCGAAGCGTGTGTCAATAAAGTAGAGCCGGTTGCGGCCGGCCGCGGCGACATAGGGCGTGTCAGGCGCGACAATCAATGGCCCAAGCGGCGTATCAGCAAACTGGGGCACATAGCCGCTGCCCAGGTAGTACTCCTTCTGGTACACAGGCGAACCCTCGCATGGCCGGAAGGGATGAAAAAGCATCATGAAAAGTAGTGCAAAAAACATTGTGGGAAGGAGATCGACGGGCTGCCTGGAAGGACTTATTAGCAGGTATATATATAAATATCCAACTTCACGTCTAGCAGGACGGATCAACCGAAGGCTACATGTGCTTCCGGTATTGTGACTTCAGGTACTTACCCAGGCAGAGTATATGCAAATCAGCCTAAAAAAGTTCCGTGTCACGGAGGATATTGCAAATCTAAACTGCACTGTTCTTGGAAGGGTTTGTTTGTTTCTTTGATATGTGTTGAGTGATTAGCACATAGGTTGATAGAAGTATGTCTTTATTTGCTTCCAGCTTTCCTGTGGAAGAACCACGTCTTTATATATTCAGTCAACGGAGGCATCTCTAGCATTTACGTGCCCTGTTAGACCAACACAGTTTTCTGTTGAAGTGAACAGGGAAAACAAAACGGTAAACTATCTGCCGAGCGATGTCGACCAACAGACGCCGGTGATGCCGACTGCGATTTCAAACTGGCTCCGGCTCGGCCAGGCTACACATTCAGTTGGCAATTTACTTGCTCCTATCTACACGGGGTACACATTCAAAAAATTGATAAGACACCCTTCGAATAAAGTAAATTGAACTAAAGCAGCGAGCGAATCGTACGTTTTGTTAAAACCAAGATGCCTGTTGGTGCCGAAAATGTATCTTGTTCTATTCTCGGGGGAATTTGATATTGTATAGGATTGAAACAAGTGTAATGGAAAATGTTCAAGCTTTTCAATCAAAAAAAGCTCCGAGGCCCGTGCCTAGCGCCTGGGCTCCCGCTGCCGCCAGTATTGGGCCTCGATTCCCATATCGACGGACGCAGAGACGGCACAGAACCAACATGACTCGAGAAGGATTTACCCGCTTGGCCTTCCTTTTCTCTTTTACCCTACTACACCGGCACATTTGTTTCTCAGTGGTTCTTGTATGTTTGTGCATCGTAGTGGACGTCGGATATTTGTCGGAGCATTACAAGGCCTCCCGCTGGCCCGTCACCCGTGCCGTGACTCGCAAAGACCGATCATACCTGTAAAACAAACCAACAGAGCGGTAGACTGCGCCGTGGAGCCCCCACACGGGCTCCACGGTTTCTTCTATGCTGCTTGAAATTGAAGGCGACCCCAAGTTCTTTGCATATTAGTATCCCGACAAAAGATACGGGCTTCCTCTTTTGATCAAAAAATGGCGGAAATTGTGACATTTTGTGAGAATCGCCAGTGATGGCTGGAGTCAACACGGCAACCGAGAAATTGAGAAGCTGACAAATTGTCCTATATTTGGCTCTGTAGATGACATTAGAAACGTACGATTAGGCCGAGGCATACATATGTAGTGACCTAGGCAGTCGATGGGCCTGGCATGTGTCAGTATGCAACAAATATGAGTGTTTATACATTTGAATGGCATTTTATTGTCTCAACGGTCCTGAATATTTTGGCGGCCCGGCTTGATTGACCTTTGAATATCAAACAAGCACTACGTGGATAGATCCGTGGTGTACACAGTTTCCAAAATTGTGTACAATGGCATACGGCGGCGGTGTTCGTGTCAAACCAGCACCATGACTTACGATGTAAAACAAACTCAAAAAATTGTGGCCATTTGGACATGTCGTACCTAGATCTAAGATATATGTACTACAACATCGTCACCGCGTAGCTGAGCGTAGATATAGATGTTGTTGTCCGCTGTCATCCGTGCGAGCCATGCCATCTTGCTTTGTACACAGTGCCGTCTGCCGCATGTAGTACACAAAGCATATATTAGGCACTCTTCCATCTACCATCTACTCCACATGGGTCGCCGTCACGTCGTTGGCAGCCGCGTTCTTGGCCTGTAGGGCCAGCTCGGTCTCCTCAGTGTTGGCGCCACCCTTCTTGCGGCCCCACTTGCGCGGCGACAGGCCACTGCGGTACAGGTCGTCGATCTCGTCGAGCGTGCGGCGGGCGGTTTCGGGACTGTTGGTTAGCATGCGTAGCAGGTAGATGGGGTCAGGGATATACGCACAGAAGGAAGTACGAGTAGATGAGCACAATCAGAGCGCATCCGCCGAAAATGAGATATGTCTTGGCGCCGAGGTTGCCCCTGAAGGAAAGGTTAGCAGGAATAAAACGGTATGTTATACTGAGGCTGGGACTTACGCATCCGCGTTCATGATTTGCGGGGTGGCAAAGGTAGTGATGATGGCTGTGGTGTAAGACCAGAAGAGGGTCCAGGTCATGGTGGGCTCACGCAGCTTGGCATCCGGAATCTCGGTGGGCAGGACGTAGGCCAGGCTCTGGAAGCTGGCGGCGTTGACAAACGCAAAGATGCAGCTGAGGGCGGCAAGCCCCAAAATCTGGGGGTTGGTCGTCAACCCGCCACAGGCGAGGCCACCAGCAGCAAAGTCGAGGACGACGAGCAGGGCGACACCACCGAGGGCGAGTGTACGACGGCCGAGACGGTCGGACAAGAAGGGGCCGATCATGTTGCCCAAGAACTGGAGCAAGAAAACCAGAATAGTCATCTGGAAGGCGTTGCTGACACCGGCCGCAACGAATAAAACTGTCGAGTAGGTAATGGCCAGGGACTGTCCGCCGACCTGACTGGCTGGCAGGTAGGAGGATGCCATGAATGTACGGACCCAGTTCTTGCCGTCCAGAATCTCCTTGAAACGGACGGCGCTGTTGGCCTCGCTGGCAGCCGACAGGACGGCGGCAATGCTGTTGATTTCGTGGTCGACGAGGACCTCATTGCCGCGGCGGAGCTTGAGGAGTTGCGTGCGGGCATCTGCGATACGGCCCTTGCTGACAAGCCAGGCGGGGGACTCGGTAAGGAAGAGGGAGAGGATGAAGAGCAGACCCGCCAGAGCAGCCTGGACGGCCAGAGGGATTTGGTACTGTCTGTTGTCGGGCAGCTTCGACGTGGCCCAGACGACAACAGTGGCAATAACAGAACTGGCACCCGAACCGGCAGCGGCCAGACCAGTAACCCGGCCACGTACATCGGCCGGCACCAAATCAGCCAGGAAAAGCGGGACAACGCTCGTCAGAATGCTGATACCAACATTGTTCCACAGGCGACCGACAATCATGGCAGCCATATTGGGTGCAAACAGCTGGAGGAACGAGCCGGGCACCGAAGTCAAGGCGTAGGCCACAAGCATGGTCTTTTGGCGGCCGAGCCAGCGCTGCAGAGGAACACCAATGAATGCACCGAGGACAGCGCCAACAAGCGGAACACAGACCAAAAGGTCAAGCTCAACGGCCGTGAACGCGAAAAGGCCAACGTTCTTGGGGTACTGGTACTTCATAACAAAGAGAGGAAGCGACACAAGGGGCGACGTGACGGCATTGTCGTAGCCAAACAGGACCATGGCAAAAGCAATAACGGCCACTACAAAACGTTAGTGATAACGGAATAAAACCAAATGATGCAGAGACAGTATACTCACAGTTGTAGACCAGCCGCCAGTTCCACCATTTCGTGGTGCTCGGCTGGGTGGACATGTCAACGGTTCTGTCTTCGTCCATGTTGTCGATGTCGACGTTGATGTTGATGTTGGTCTCGGTGTGTCGGTATTCGGTGTCGTTGTCGGGTCCGTGATGTCGTATTTCTAATGATAAATCTTCAATCTGGGGTAATGTGATGAAGAAGTCCGAGTCTGGGGAAGTAAGACGGAAGACAAAGCACAAATGTAGTTGGCGGTCATGCACGTTTTATCTTGCATCCTTCTGCGTGTCGTGTGTGTACTTTTGGTAATTTTTGTTTTCGATGGAGTTGGGGCCCCGGCTTTCGGTTGTCGGTTGTGCGTCTTTTCTTGTCAGATTTGGCAGCCTCACCCTCATTTTCTTATTGTCTCATTGTCTCACAGATCCCATGGTGTGATGTGGAAATGACAGTCTGGGGTAAAACGGTAGAAAAAGCGTGTGCAGTCTGGAGAATGAGGGGGCGAAGAAAAAAGATGGAAGAATGACAAGAAAAGGATGAGAAAAGAAAATCGTGAATAGTATAGCGTCTCCCATACGGGAAAAGAAGTTCCACATGATCTTGACCAGTCGTCTGCCAGTGACAAGCCTCTCCAGTTTCTTTTTGTTAGTCTGTCCCCACACGGACAAGTGCCAAAGGTGAAAGGTGGGTGGTGAGTGAAAGGTGACAGGTCTGGAGCAAAGTGGAGAATTATGGGCGTTATGGTGGACCTTATTGGCTAGCCCCGAGACCGCATTCGTGTTGCCTGCCGGGGTGGATCCCGAGATAATCGCCGCGATAATGCCCGAGACTATTGATGAAGGAGTCGAGTTGGGGTTGACGAGAATGTACGGTTTGGGAATTGGAGAAAGATGGGAGAGGTATGGGGAAAGGGAAAGCAAAAGTCAGGGAAGTGAGAAGGACACGATCTCGGGGCGTAAAATGGAAAGAACGGCGGTAGCGTGTCGCATGTCGCGTGTCGCACCTGCCTACCCGAGTTCTTCTCCACGATATTGACTTCCTTCCTTTCCTGGTTCTTTCCTCTCGTGACCGAGGCTCCGGACGGACTGCTGTCACATCCCGTCGTGAACTTCTGTTTCTTTTCCAACTTGCTACTTAAAACACTCTCCAGCCGGGGTAACAGTCTAAGTCTGTATTGACATCATCACCAACAAACACAATCAGCATAACCTTCATCGACCGTTTCCCCCCTCCATCACACCATGTCTACCGAAGAAATCGTCGCCGCCCTCAAGGCACTCGACACCAAGGACAATGTCATTGACGTCCTCGACAAGAACTTTCTGGGCGAGTTCCTCAAGCTCAACTTTACAGCAGGTCCGACCGACCCCCTCGACCACATTGGCGCCCGCAAGTGGCTCGAGGAGGTCTACAAGCCCATGCCCAAGGCGCCCAAGCCGACCAAGCTGGTGAGGGATGTGGTGAAAGTCAAGATTGAGGACGTGCCTGTCGTCTACGGGGAGGACAAGGCCACCTTCAACATTCGCGTCTACATGCCCCAGTTTGAGTCGGAGGAGGCGCGGCCCGCCCTCCTCGGCTACCACGGCGGCGGCTGGATCCACGGCCACTCGTCGCTCGAGGACGAAGCATTCTCGTTTATTGCCAGCGAGACGCGCTCCGTCGTTTTTGGTGTCGACTACCGCCTTGCACCCGAAGACCCGTTCCCGGCGCCGCACAACGACTCGTACGAGGCGCTCAACTACGTGGTGGCCAATGCGGCCAAGTACAATGTCGACACGTCGCGTGTCGCCCTCTGGGGCTGTTCGGCCGGCGGCAACCTCGTGGCCGGTGTTGCGCTGAGAGACGCCCGCGAGCACGAGACGACGCGCATCTGCCATGCCTCTCTCATTGTGCCCGCCCTGTGCCCGCCCTCGCTCGCTCCCGAGGTACTTGGTGTGCCGACCGCCTCGTACCCCTTCTTCACGCCCCTGGCCAAGGCCAATCCTTTTATCCTGACCAAGGCTGAAGAGACTTGGGGTAAGTTTCCCCAGTATTCAAGATTATTCCCTCTGGCGGACGCTCGCTAACGCTCGCTTTTTGTGTAGAAACCTTCTCCAACGGTCCCTCCAACCTCTCTAACCACTACGTTGCCCCCCTCCTCGCCGACCCCATCCCCAACCACTGCCCCCTTCACGTTGTCGTCGCCGGTGTCGATGTTCTCCGCGACGAGGGCATCGTTTACGCCATGAAGTACCGCGACGCGGGCATCGACGTCCAGCTCGAGATTGTGCCCGGTGCACCGCACGGTCTGCTGGCGGCCAACGAGGCCTGGGTCAGCAAGCAGTACTGGCGCAGCCAGGCGCGCGTGCTCAACGTGGCCCTCCACACCAAGTTCTAGATGCAAGTACACGCCATAATGTCCATACTGTTCATATTGTCCATATTGTCCATATTTACTGCATTTCTGAATAGACTAGATAGAAATCGTCTCTCGTCAATCCATCATGACCATACACTGACTCTCTCTATGGATACTGTTTTGTTTTCCTTGTCAAGATTGCCGTAATTTGATAGACGATCCGATAAATATTTGGTGATGCACATGGACCATCGTAGCGTTATTGATATGTAGATTAATTATATATGTACATCCTAAATCATTATTCATTACTTTGACATGCCTGCCATTACTTTGCCCCGGCCGGATACCCCAACGCCTCCTCCACATACAGGCACATGTTGTCCGCCGTTTGCCTCAATATGGATGTACATTGCGCCATGGCTTCTGCGTACCGCAGCTCGTAGTCGGCGGTACCAATCGCCGCCATCAGATCGGCCGCCAGTATCTCAACTTCGGCCGTGCTGTCGGGACAGAGTCGGCAAAGGTGCACCATGTTCTCGACAATGTCAACCATCTTGCCCAGGCCGACAATTCTCAGTTCGCTCTGTGTGAGACTGCGGGCCCATGCCAGAGCCTTGCGGCCAATGTGTTCGGGGAGTTCGACAGAAGCAGCAAGTTGTGATAGAGAGAGGTCGTCGTCTTTGTCGGCAGGTCTCTTGCTCAAGCGCTTCCTCCGGTCGCAGGAGAACCAGAGTTCGGTAATAGATAGATCAGCCGTCATGATGCGGACAGTCGTCGTGCCGGGTAAGGTGATGCTATGCTGAAACGGGTTTGTATTGTCGTCAGTTTCGGGGCGGCGAGGAATTTCTTCGGGCGACGACGATGGTGAGAGGGACGATGGCGGTGATGATGATGACGATGACGATGACAGCGATGGTAGAGAGCCTTCTCCAGCTGACAAGTACATGCGAGTCATTAATAAGAGCTGGCGGACGGCGAACCGGTCCAGGTCGCGGACTTCTTTGGTGGCCAGGACAGGGTTGGACTCCTCGGCGTCCTCGCCCATCTCCTCGTCTGTCGTGCCGTACCACGATGTCAGGTCTTCCAGTCGCAGTGAGGCCGACGGCCGCTCCATCCGCCATGCCGAGTCGCCCGACAATAGTGCTGTCGCCATGGCCGTGATAAACACCAGAGCCTTGAGTCTCTGAATGCGCATTCCTTCGATGCGCACGTCCTTTTTGCTGTGCGTGCCGCTTCTGCTTCTCTTCCGATTGTTGGAGTATGCAAAGTCGGCGAGCCGCGATGCTTCAGCCAGATACAAGAGCGCCCGCTTGTCCTTGCCAATGACAATGCATGATACAAACAGGGCAAACGACGCCACGACGGTGTCCGCCTTGGCCTCTTCGGCATAGTCGTACGTGCACCGCAGCTGGTCGACCACGTTGACGCGCGCCAAGAGGCCGGCGCTGGCCTCGTCGGTCGGCGAAAAGACGTAGACATACGTTTCCTGCAGCAGGTTCAGGGCCTGGCCCAAGATCCGGAAATCCAAGTCCCACGTGTCGTGCCCCGCCTCGAGGCCTCGCGTAAAGTCGTCAAAGTTGATCACCGGCCATGTCGCGTAGATGGTGTGCATGTAAAAGGCGAAGCCCTGGGCGGTGTTGTCGACTGCGAGTTGTGATGGGTGGATGAGCTGCTGTTGTGTCGGTGGTTGTTGGCCCAGGACGGTGTGTGACACAATCTCGGGTGTGGCCGCCACGTCGATGCCCGGCCAGGCATGGTCGTTGTCCCAAGACAAGGGCGTGGCTGTCTGCGTCTGTCCCGGTGTCGGTGCGTGTGTAAGCCCTGGCAATGGGATGTGTGCACTGGCGCCTACATTCCCATTTCCGCTGTCCGACCGCAGCGCATCCACAATCTTGCCCGACCGTGGCCGCCGCCGCCGCGCCCGTTCCGACGAGATGCACGCAATGCCCGCCCGCACGCAGTTTTCGCAGATGGGCAGCAGCAGCGGGCTCGTCAGCTCGCGGTTGGAGCACTCACACAGTTAGCGACAGATACATAATGACAATGTGCCACTCGTGGACTCACCTTTAGTTTCCGCGTGCGACACGCATCGCACGCTTTTGGCATTTCGTCTATGGTTGTGCTGTCGGTGAGTCTTGTTTTAGCTATCACTCAAGTACGGAGTAGAGAACTGTGATCGCGTCCGAAATACGGGGTAGTTGAAGATGCTCAGATCGAAAGATCCATCAACACGTTGAAAGAGGAGAATCCCACAGAGTATTTTCTAGCACAGGGTGTGGATATTTACCTCCGCTCGGGGCCTTGTTCTTTGCGAGGCAAGTGCAGATCTCACACGTCTCCCCAAAGAACGCACCTCTGCAAGTCCGACGGCGTTGCAAACCCGGGGTCTTGTATGGGGCCGCCAACCCGCTTTGCCTTTTTTTACTGTTGTGCTTGCGAGCCTGCCTCGTGCGCCCTGTTAATTTTCAGCTTGCCTCACATTAGCGCTCCTTCAGCGCCTTCCTCCTCTTTGTCTCAACACCACACCTTGGGAAATGACCCACTTGGCGTCTTCCTTTCACCTGTCGCTCGTCTGGTCATGTGTGAGACTCTGGGCTTTCGTTCTTTCTGCTTTCTGTCTTGTGCCAATGTTTACTGGCGTTCAGGGGCCAGGCCACAGGCCACTGTCGGCCTCGGTAGAGTGATGTATTTCGGTCGCAAACCAGCCAATCACAGCACGCTGCTCTGCTCTCACATCGCAACTCCTCTCACAAGGCTGTCTGTTTGAGTGTGGCTCGTTAGAAAAAGCATTTTGGTTTTCTCAAGTCGTCTTTTATTGAAATATTCAAAATTTTGTCGATTTGCTGTTCACTCGAAACTTTATCTTACTTCATATTGTCAATCTGTGACTTCTGCCTTTTTTTTCTTTTTTTTTTTCGTTTTTTCTTTTTTTCTTTTTTTCTTTTTTTCTTTTTTTCTTTTTTTCTTTTTTTCTTTTTTTCTTTTTTTCTTTTTT
>WNYE01000003.1:600000-849643 GCA_021396245.1 Sporothrix humicola | reverse complement strand
ATAAATAAAATAAACGTAACGTAACTTCGTAATATATTTTTATTATATTTACACTCTCTTTAACCATAAAACGTATATTTATTAATTATTAACGGTTATAATAGTTATAAAATAAATAAATTTATACGTTTTTATTTCGAAAATAATATTTATTTTCTTTTTTTACCTCCTTACACCTTTTACGTCTTTTAACCTTTAAATTTAATTATTTTTTTACCGTTAAAAATAACTTTTCGAAAAAAAATAAAAAAAACACTATTAACGAAAAAAATACGTTTATTAATAAAAAAACTTTTTTAAAAACTTATTATAATACACGGGAAGTTATAATTATATATAAAAATTACAAAAGTGGTTAAGTTTTTATTAATCTTTAACTTATTAATAAATTAAAACTATTAATTAACCGTTTTATACTTTTATTTAATAATATATTATTAATATTAAATAATTTAAATATCGTCGAATTTAACTCGTCGAAAATATTCTTTAATATTATTTTTTATAACCCTTTAATAATATAATCGACGTTTAAAAAGTCTTATAATTTAACCTTTTAAGTTAATAAATTCCAATAAAAAAACAAACCTTCGTTTACGTACCGACTTTTTTTTTTAAAAATTCGAAAAAGTTATAACGAAAAAGTTTATAAAAATATAACTTTAAAACGTAAAATTAAAACTTTAAAAAAAAAAGTAAAACATTTACAACTAAAAAAAAAAAAAAGTAATAATAAACTTAAATTTAAAATTTACTACTATTTAACATATTTCGAAAACGAAATTAACAATAAACGAAGTAATGGAATTATTAAATAATAACAACGAAGAAAAGGAACAAGAAGAGCTATAACACATAATTTTCTAATCAAAAATGCATTTTTCATTGATTTTTGAAGTTTTACCCTTTTTTTTCTTTTTTTTCTTCGTGGGTGGTCCAAAAGGGGGGGTGGTCTAAAAGTGGGGTGGGTCACTTACGAGCGGAATACGGGTATGTGGACGGAAAAATTAACAGTATTCGTCGCATTAACCCACCCTCGAAATGTCGTAAAACCGGCCATTTCTTTAACCACGCCTTATTAAGCCGAGACGAGCAGGAAAATAGTAGTATATTATTTATAACTAGTCTCGTAAGAGGTGTAAGTAAAGGTTAAGTTAAAAACGAAGATGTAACTTAAAGAGTTATAATATAATATATAAGTAAAGGTTAAAGTAAATATAAAACTTAAGGGTAAAACGGTATATAACGGTAAATTGTTTATTAACGATTATTAAGTTAAGTAATAAGTTTATAATATTAAATTTATAAAAAGAATATTTACATAATATCGTAAAATAAATTATTAATTTATTACCATTTTTTTTTTTTTTTTTTTATTTTTTTTTATCAAACTGTTTTAATTTTCATAAAATTAACATTAAATTTACACACATTAATTATAACCTCTCTCTTTCGAATCCCTTCAGCCTCCACCTACATTTGTCTGTTTATCTATTTCCAATATCAGCCTCTCGGCTGCCGCCATGCCTGCCGCCGCCCCCCGGCCGTAACGCGTAGCCGCGCGGCCCCGGGGCACGGCCATGCCGCCACCCCCCCTCTCGGCGCCCACGAAACGTACACGACCGCTGACGGCGGACAGCTCTACGCCGGCCAACAGCCTACGCCCCCGCCCGGAGAGCCGCACCGCCGTGGCCTCCAACGGCCCGCCATAGTCTCTTAACAAACGTAGCCGCACTACTGCCGACGCGCCGGGTGCTCTTACTCTCTCCCCTAGCCGGCCCTCAACACCCACCGCCTTTGCCCGTACTCCCGAAGCCGCCAACAACCAAGCCACCAACACACCGCTTATAACCTTCGTCCCCGCCGACGTTGCCGGCATCTACGGTATCTTTAACTTTTACGCTGTAGGCGTTACCTCCGCTTTTACTATTATATATATAGCCGACCCGTAAGCCGGCGCCGCGTTCGACGCGGTCTTTTAAAAGCTTTTTTACACCGTCACCTTTTAAGCTCTCCGCGCCGTTATTACACCGGCAGCTAATATACTTATACTCGCCGGTCACTCGGCGAGTAATAACTATACGTAATTAACTTACGTTACTAAGGTAACGGTATAAATTACCCTTTTACTATAATAAATATACGTACGCCTCGGTAACCCCGGTGTTACAGTAACTAAGCCGTCACTTTATAATAAAGTTTTTTTACATACTAGTCGGATAACGTCACCGTTAATTAACGAGATTATTATTAAAGCTACTATGGCGGCCGTTAAAGGCCGTACCCCCGCCACCGCCGTACGTTAACTCTTTAGCGGAGACCGCGTTGTCGTTTTCTTCGGAGGTATAGACCGTTGGTTCGTAAAGGACCTCTCTTGGGCGGCCTCTCTCGGCGCCGAGACGACCGTTATAGGCTTAAAAGTTATCTTTTAAAACGTATTTACTAATACTTTACTTTTATTGGACTTGATTATTAAATTAAATACGTTTTACTCGGTAGTGTAAATAAAGTTAATAATCCGCCGATACTTAGACTTAACCTTTAGTGGTAGCCTTTACTTTACGTTAGCCTTCGAGGCCGATGTAAACTTTTTATTTTAAGACGGTGTAATTATCGACTACGGGTTTTATTACGCTCGTCCGTACTAAGAAGACTATAAGCCGTAGATTTGTCATCGGTGTTAGACTTGGGGCTACTTAAGCCGAAACTGCCGGAAGCCCCCACGGTGCGTATATTGTGGCGGCGCCTATAGTAACTAGGCTTACGAGAAGGCCGAATCCGATAAGCATTACGTTAACTGCCGAGGTTTACACCCGGTTTACTCCCGCTTTTACTTTACTTATTTTGTATATTTTAACGAATACCGGTTAAATAACGGTGCCGGTAAGCGCTCCCTTTTTAACAAGTTAAATATTACCTCCCCACGTACACTATAACTCTCGCCGTTAAATTTAAGCCATTAATAATACTTATTATCTCTTAAAACATACATAAAATTAACCGCCTCGTATAAGTAACCTTCTATTATGTAAACTCTCTCGGCGTCGACGTAGTTTTTTTATAAAAGATTTCACTCACTTAAAACGGTAATACCCTAAGCCTAGCCTCCGGTAAATACTATAAGTTATAAGCCGAGGAGGGCCGCTTCGTTAAATACGTCGTTAAGAGTCTCCCGTTAACATACTGGCAATACACTACATTTAAAAACCTTATATATATTATTATTTAAACAACCGAAACCCGACCATTATATATCATCGGCATTTATAACGAGCTTTACACCTTTAAGCTTCGTCTATAAAACTCACCGTTATCCCGACTAACAACTTTATTAGCCTTTAAAGTTAAAGCTAACGTCGTCTTAATGGGTGACGTTAATCTTTATTACCCGTTTTAAGACTCGGTAAGGTAGACCTCCACCTATATTAACGTACTTTTTAACTTTATAAAAAAGTAAAATTTATTTTTCTTTACACCGCCCGGTACACCGACTTAATAACTACAAAACCTTCGGTCCCACCACCGCCTATTAACTATAAACTATACGTAAGCCTCGTTACGTCTCCGGACTATACACTCCGTACTAAACTGGCCGGGATCCAACTATACACCATAAATATACTTTATACCGACGACGACTCCGCCGGCACCAGTAGACGGCTTTTGTTAAGTTAAGTTTAACTAAGAAAAAGCCGTATCTTTAAGACGGAGTATACTTCTCTCGACGCCGTTGTTACTCACTAATATCGCCACCTTCGAACGTTAAACTAATGACTTACTCGGTAAACTTACTAGTATTATACACGTATACGCCCCGGTTAAGTTATTTTTAAGGAGACGACGTTTCTCCGGTTAAGATACGGCCGTTACCGCCGCCACTAACACCTTTTACGTTATAGAGAGGAGGGTATACGCCGGAGACTAGTTTGAGGTAACTTACGAGGCTGTACGGGCGGTACGGCGGGTATAATAATAAGCTTTTAAATATATAGGTACGCGTTATTGGCGGGCCGTTTTATACGAAGCTTTAATAAAAAACACTAACTTATAAAGGTTAAAAAAATAAGCCCGCTTTTAAAGTTATACTCCTTTTACTCCCCTTTTCCTTTCGTTTTTAAAGCGTCTGGATAATACGTACGTTATATACTTTAACGATAAGGTTAAAATTTTCTCTCACTGGTTTTTCTTAACCTTAAACGTTTTACTTCCCCCGCCGGCACCGGCGCCGTATAACCGTATTTTTATTAACTAAAACGTTTTTATAAATAATATTTTAACGGTAATTTACCGTACTTTTCTATGTAAAGCCCTTAGGCTAGACTAAATATTAAACGTACTCTTTTAAACTTACAGCGACTCCTTCGCCCTTTAACTTTAAAATATCGCTATAACTAACTTACGCTTCGGCCATTGGCCATTACACTTTAAAACATTTCGTATTATCGTTATCTTAAAGCTTAGTAAAATTACTTTAAAAAGATAAAAAGTTAAAAGTTAAAGGTTA
The DNA here is from genome assembly GCA_021396245.1 of Sporothrix humicola. Classification (NCBI taxonomy): domain Eukaryota; kingdom Fungi; phylum Ascomycota; class Sordariomycetes; order Ophiostomatales; family Ophiostomataceae; genus Sporothrix; species Sporothrix humicola. Next base: position 845,139 of record WNYE01000003.1, on the reverse strand, counting down.
ATAACGCTCCTCAGTATAGTTAATAAGGTTATTAAAACTATCGTGGCCCGTAAACTCGCCAAGGTAACGAAAGACAACTACCTCCTTTTAAAAGGCTAAATAAGTAACCGGCGGCACCGGTTTACGGAGCTGGTAGCCCGTTTCTTTACCGACGCGGTGCGCGGCGCGTGGAGCTTTAAAGATACGGTAACTTTCTTCTAGTTAAATATCCAAAGAGCCTTTAATAATATTCATTATAATTAACTTACTTACACTCTTTATACTCTTCACCTCTTGGTTTAATTAATTAATTAAATTATAAACTATTTATTAAACCGGACTACGGAGTTTTTTTTTAACGGAAAAATAACACCGGCACGACTTATTACCGTAAACGTCTTATAAGGGTCCCCTTTATCGTTTATTTTATTTATCTTTTTCGTAACACCGTTTTATTACGCTTTTTATTAACGTTATAAAATTATTACTTTAAGGTTTATAAATAACATTAACCTCTTTACTTACGGCCGTACAATAGCTTTTTACTACTATATCTTATAAAACGTTTAGAAAATAGTTACGGACTGGGTACGGTTAAGAGACGTTATATTTAAACCGGCGAAAAGCGAGTTTTTTCACTTCTCCCGTGTTTACGAGGCCTCGACAACGACGTTTACGTTCGACTAAAATACCGTCTTTACCCCCCGCCGAGTAACCCGTTTCCTCGGTATTTAGTTTAATAAAAAGTTTTTTTTTTCGGAGTATATTTAATAAATAAAACGCCGCCTCACCGTACAAAGTTACGTCTTCACGAGACTTACCGGGAAAATATAAGGTTGTATACTCCCGTGGGCTTAAACAATTTACACGGTTGTACTTTAAAGCATAGTAGCTTACGGTACGGGCGTCTTCTTCTTAAAGTTAAAAGACCGCCGACCGGCGCCTTTTTTAAATATTATTTTTTACGGGTATCTTTATATTATTTTTAAGGCTTACCGGTTAATACCCATTTACTTTCTTTACTTCGAATTAAGTATACCGTTATTAAACTTTTACTTAAAATACCGTTAAACCGTTTTTTTATTCCGGCTAAACTATTAAATTAAAGTTTAAACGATCCGAAGTACGGTACGTTACCCCCGGCCGTTTATTAACCATTACTTACTTTTTTTTATATTACCCCCGCCGTTTACCCTTAAAGAGATAAACTGGGTTATAGTTATTAACCGTTGGAAAACTTAATAATAATAAAACGTTAAAACCGGCCGTTTTATAAGATTTTTCATTATATAAACGTTATATTAAGCGGTAAAAACCGTACGGCGCCGCCACTTTTATTTTACGAAGGCCGAAAATAACCTTTTTACGTAAATTTACACTAGTTACATTAGCCTCCGCGTATACTTTTTCCGGCGTAAAACTATTAACTCTTCGAATTACCTTTACGACGCCGGGGATAAGATAACCGAGTATATAATTTTAATATACTTAAAGATACCACCGCGGCCGGTAAGCTGGCTTTGGACCTTTAAAAAATTAAACCGTCGGTTATAAAACGGCCTCGAAACTAGACTGATCTTTCGTTGGCTTATCTGGAGCGACAAGTTTTCGGAGTATAGCTTTACGAAAAAATTAAAAAGGTTACCGTCGTTGGGGTAATATAACCCCGCCCGGACCTCGCTTTTTTTTCATTTTTACGCCGTGTTACAACGATACGTCGTTCCTCTTTAACGGTAATAACTTTACGGGTACGGCGTTCTTTAGCTTCGATTAAAGCTTATTCTTCGAAAGGGCGCCGTCCCTTTTTAACGGTATTAACTTTACGGGTACGGCGCTTTTCGGCTTCGATTAAGGCTTACTCTTCGGGCGAGAAGTCGGTTAAACGGTTACGCTTGATGCTTTAGTGATTTCGGTGGCGACGGCCTCCGTCTCCGTCTTTATTTTAATTATCGAATAGTCGAGCGCCGAGGGTAATAACGACGGGCTCGTTATAGCGTCGGCGACACTTGAACGATTAGTCTTAACGCCGGAGGACGGAGGCGGAGGGCTCGTTATAGCGCCGGTAATACTCGAGCGATAAATCTTAAAGTAGAAGAGAAAGTTAAGTTACGAGCTATACACCCCTTATTTTATACCCTATTTACCGTACTTACCTTTTTTATTTGTTTATTACATACAACTGTTTATTTATTTATTTGTTTACTTAACGTATGGCTTTGGTAAGCCAACACACACTCGTGTAAGCTAAAAAGTTTACACACATAATTCTATGGCAGTTTTTTCCTTATGAGGGTTCTGCCTAGCTAGTCGCTAATAGTTAGGATTGACTGAGAAAGGCGAATATTAATAATAATAATAACATTAAATTTTATATATTTAACTAAACTTTTATTTATATTTTATATTATAAATCTTTAAGTTACGTCTTTATATTTAACTTAACCTCTACTAACACCTCTTACGAGATTAATTATAAATAATATACTACCATTTACTTGTCTCCGTTTACTTAACCTTCCATTTTTTTTTATTATAATAATATAATACTCCGTACGACGTGAAGATTAAAATAAATATAAAATCCGGGGTAAGGTAGTGTGTAGTGGATAATATTAAGTGGTAGGTTTAGTGGCCTCAGTGAGTTATGTTGTTACGTACGAAAGGCGTAATGGCGGCTAGTTCGTAATATTAAGCGGCTAGATTATTGACGAAAGTAGTAAACAGAAAGCTGATATGAATAGTGGTTGATTAATACGGTATCACCGTCTAAGAAGGAGTGAAAATAGTATGTATATTAATAATTTAAAGGAAGAAAAAAGTTATACGATGCGATGCGATACAGAAGAGAAAACCTTATCAGCGAGCCGTTGCACCGCCTCCTAAGGCGGTGCCTGTACGAGGCCTTACCCCATTAAACGGGGTGAGTGTTCGTAATATATACGGTAGGTATATAATATAAACTAAGTTACTTGTTACGTATAATTATGTAAGTTACTATGAATGAAGATAGTTAGAAATGAAAGTATAAAGAGGCTGTCAAAAGAATCCGTAACAGAACAAGACAGAAAATGAACATTTATAAAATTATATCTAAATATGATCTTGAATATAATTTTCGTAACGTAATAACACTTCATTAGATAACTTCTGCCAGTTTTGCGAAGAATAAAGTCAACCTCAGCCCTAACTAGAGTCTAAAGGGCCACACCTCAAGTTGTACATTTTACTTCCAAGCTTCAGCATTCTCCTTGACAAAATCTGCCCAACTGGTAGGTTTGGCGTCAAGAAGACTGAGGCTGGGATCAAGGCTTTCTCCGAGGAAGTAGCCAGGATCTTCAACAAACAGCTGGTTCTCTAGGTACTCGAGAGAAATCGCCTCTGGCAAAGACGCCCGATACTGCTCAGGGGTAACCTTGATGAAAACTGCCTTCTTTCCAGTGACCTTGGAGAAGGTATCGACAATCTCCTCGGGAGTGTAGTAGTCGGTAGCCTCGAGAATCTGCTTTCCCTGCAACTTATCCGCATTTTTGATAGCAGCCTTGACAAAGAGGCCTAGGCCACGTTAGTTTCTAGTTTAGAACGAGTGGAAAGAGAAGAGAGGTGTCGTCATACCGGTATCCTTGGCAGCATCAAATAGCGGGAACTTGGCTTTCTTTCCATCAACAGGATAGAATAGCTGGTACGACCCATCCTCAGCCTTGTTGAGCATCTGGGTGAAGTTACTCATATAGTAACCAGGAAGCACAAAGGTACAGTTCAGCCCCGAAGCCCGGATATACTTCTCAATGTTCGCCTTGCTGTCAAAATGAGGAACATTGCTCAGTCGGCCCTTGGTTTCGTCTGTAACATGGTGGAGGGAAGAGAATATGATGTAGGAAACGCCGACTTTCATAGCAACATCCGTTACGTTTTTGCCTTGTGAGAATTCGATGTCGCCGTTTGCGGTTTCCCAGTAATTGGTGACGAGGAAGACCGTGTGGGAGCCTGCGAGAGCGGAGGTCAGGGAATCCGTCGAGTTCAAATCGGCCTTTACATATCGCGTCAGTACTTAAATTGACACTGGTTAGCTGTATTAGATGGGAAACATACCGAAACAACCTCAACACCTTGCTGGACCAAGTCCTGGGCGGACTTTTTCGAAGTGTCACGAGTGATACCCCGAATCTTGTACTCTTTGGAAAGCTGTGCATCCTCAAGAATGTGCTTGATGACGGAACCTCCCTGGTTGCCGGTGGCACCAAAAACGGTGATAAGCTTGGACATGGTTGCAGTGTGAAAATAACAATGAATTCTGACGACTGAACGATAAAAGTATAATTAGAAGGATAAGTGATTCTCGATAATGTTGAGCGTTACGTCGAGGTGCCGTGGTGCATGTCGACTTTTAAGCTACGTAAGGTATATGCGGACCCCCTTACTAATGGCATAAAACACAACTACACTAAATATCCACAAAAAGAAAGGTAAAACTTCGCTTATTAATGGATGCGTGGCTTCGTAGTGGGACGGGGTTAAAAGAGGTAGAGTGGACGCTTTGTTTCCTTAGCCCCGAGATTATATCGAGATATCCAGATATCCTCACAGCGTAGCCCACTTCGTCCCACATCGTCCCGCATCGTCCCGCATCGTCCCGCATCCCACATCGTCCCACATCCCACGTCGTCCCACAGCCCACTCCGTCCCACTCCAATACGTGATACTCAACCTTTGTAGGACAATAAACCCGGTGTACTTAATATTGCGAGACTAGATTGCTTGCGTTGCCTAGACGCGGTGACATGAATCATCCACGAAAAAAACCCGAAAATTCCTAACAAAATCGCTGCGGCAGCACGATTCCAAGATCTAGTTGTAGGGACCTGGCTCCCAATATCTGACAGCTAAAATTTCCCCTTCTTCAAACTCTCATCCTCCTGCCCCCAAAATGTCGACCAAACCGTTCGTTGCCATCGCCGGCGCCACCGGCACCATGGGCAAGCTGATCGCGGCAGAGTTGCGCAAACGTGACATTGCCGTCAAGGCGCTCGTCCGGCCCGGCACCAATGCCACGAAATTGGATCCGCTTGTCAAGCTCGGCGGCGTCTCTATTGTCGAGGTCGATTTGACTGATAAGTCGGCCCTTACCCGTGAGTTGACCGGGGCTCATTCCGTGGTTTCTACGCTGCAAGGCCTAGCGGACGTCATCTTGAAGGCCCAAGGCACACTGCTCAGTGCTGCTGTTGCCGCCAAGGTACCGCGTTTCATCCCCTCGGACTTTTCACTCGACTTCACCAAGACCAAGCCAGGATCCAACCGCAACCTCGATTTACGCCGCGATTTCCACAGGCAGCTGGAAAAGTCAGGCATCGCCTGGACGTCCATATTGAACGGCGCTTTCATGGATCTTCTGGCGACTCCGATGTCACTAGTTAACCAGAAGAAGCGCAAGGTCATCTACGTTGGCAGTGCTGACCAGAAGCTCGACTTCACCACCATGGCTGATACGGCCGCGTACACGGCGGCTGTCGCAGCCGATACGGACCCGACCCCGAATTTTCTCCGGATTGCTGGCGACGTCCTCAGTGCCAGGGAATTGGCGGCAGCTGCGGCTCGCGCAGATGGCGTGGATAGCGCACGGCCGTTCTCGGTATCGTGGATCGGTAACCTTTGGTTCTTTGGATTCCTTATCTCGGTGATACGGTTCCTAACGGGCGGTGAGGATAAACTGATGACACCGTGGCAGGGTATGCAATATATGGCGAACATGTTCTCCGGCGAGGGCAAGTTGGATCCTCTCGACAACGACCGGTACCCAGACATAAAGTGGACGAAAGTAGAGGACTTTTTACGGGAGAAGTATAAGAGTACAACGGCCACGTCCTTTAAGTGAATACTTTAATATTTTGAATCCCCGTGTCACAGAATTACTGTCTAGCTTGCTGGTCACCGGCAAACATTTTACCACTGTACACCGCCCTGCCCCTGAATCCTGTATTTAGTCCGACCTCTGCTTGCATCCTCTATTGTAGCTCCTCGAGCTACGTCCTCGTCTTTAACCTGACCCCCACCTGTACTTCCTAGATAATATACTGTTATTTGCCCGCTCGTCCCCGTTTACTTGACCTTTTACCTGCCCGCCGTGACAGGAAGTCGAGATTAGCTTGGGACGTTATAAGATCTTTCCGGCAAGCTTTCAGGTCGGCGGTCAACGCGCGGAGGTTCGCGGCCTCAGCTTAAAGGCAAGGCGAGGGCCTCCACTTTTAAGCTGTATATCCCTTTCTGCCGCGCCTGACCGCCTTAGGTCTCCCTCTAGACCTCGTAGGCTAAAATCGTAATAGCTTTCCCTGTTTCCCGCATTCTGCATTTTCCAAATCAGGCCTTTTTTTCAAGTGAGCTGCCTGGTTCCCTGACTGGCAATACTTGATAACCGGATGGCCGGACTACGCATTCTGTCTTGCACTTGGTGCTCCCAATCATTCTCCAAGCAGGAGCATCTTGCTAGACACGTCAGGTCGCACACCCACGAGAAGCCATTCGCCTGCCGGGTATGCGGCAAAGCATTCAGTCGCAAGTAAGTTCAATCTCGTAGATCCGCCAACTGAGGACTGAGTTAAACTGACGTGGCAGTGATACCCTCCTTCGGCATGCGCGGGGCCATCGGTCGCCGGGCAATCAACGGCCGCAGAAGGAGAGCATAGATGCCATGGATCAACAGACCGATGCTAGTCCAGACTTGCTGAACAGTTCGGCCAAGGCCATCCCCGGACTTACTGCTCCATCGCAAGCAATGGAGCATAGTTCTGGCAGTTCTGTATTACGGGATCCTCAAGCCAGGCTGCCTCTCCCGGCCCCCGTAGCTAATATAGAAATCCAGCAAGCAGCACCATACATCGCAACACCAACGCAACCCGACCTGGTCGATTTTCCAGCACGTGAGCCTACCGCGCCGATGAATCCAACATGGGACGCTATTAGTTCCTTGACCGATAACCACTCCGAAGGCCTTGACCACACCGCGTCTACAAGCCTGAACTTAGAAGGGTTCACCGGCGGGCACGGTGATGAGGACTTCCAAGAGGCCAATCCCAACTTCCAGACCCCGACATGGCAGACGAGCGTGGATTTCGAACTGGATGTTTTCCACCGCTTCATGTCCGACACATCGCTTGGATGGCCTCTAAATGATCTTGATTTGTCTCGATTGGATGGGGTCGATGTCTCTATCAAATCACCTCAAAACGTCCGTTCACACAGAGAAGACACTGTCCGACAACATTGGTTCGCATCCCGACCTCCACGCCGGTTGAACGGTGTCATGCAAGGTGCTGAGGGCGAAGGGAACAAGGTCGATGAGACGTATAGGGCCAGCCTATCCCAAAGACTGGTGCTGCGAGTTCCGCACGAAGCACTTCCATCTGCGGACTTTCTGGTATATCTTTACCAACCCCTCGTGTATTCGGCTGAGAGACTGACAGTGATAGAACCTCTGCATTCAAATGTACTTTACCCGCTTCAATCCGATCTTCCCTCTCATTCACGCACACACGTTTCGACCGTCAGCCGAAAACTCGCTATTACTCCTGTCAATATGCTCCATCGGGAGCCTTTTCCTTGGCTCTCCCTTTGCTGCAGAACATGGTCAAAAAATCTTCGAGCGGCTCAACAAAGCAATCCTGTCGTCAGTGCGTCTCTACCATGAGCCGATTCTCCTTTTCATGGCTCACATTGCTAATCTGTCCAAGTGGGAAACTATCCTATCTAGTGGTAAACTGGAGGCTGTTTCCCTAACGCAAGCTGGTGTGATTAGCCAGACCTTTGGTATATTGTCGGGGGTACGCAGCGTCTTCCAGACTTGGTTTTGACTATGTAACTGTCATTCTGACTTATACAGAGACCCAATGACCTATTACTGGCACAGGGACTTCATGGTACTGTAATTACGGTAAGTGATACTCGGTTTTCTTGTGCTGGTCCTATCTGTATGCCTCTCCAGCTGCTGACCAAAACACCAAAAGTGGGCAAGGAGATGCGGCATATTTCAGGTTTTGTCCGCAGATGACGAATGCGTTGTTGATCGTCATGACATGCATGCGAAATGGAGATGCTGGGCTAAAAAGGAAGAGCAACAGAGGTTAGTTTCAAATACGAAGCCGCGGAACAGATCCACTAGAATGGCACCCGTGCTGACAACGCCGTAGAGCGGCCACAGCACTCTATATCCTTGATGCCGAGCATTCGGCACTCTTCAAAACCGAACCGCTCATGAGACACTCCGCTTCGAGGCTCCCGTCATTGTGCCCAGACAATCTGTGGGCGGCGTCCACGGCGGAGGAGTGGGAAAAGCTCACCGAGAATGCTTCACAAAAAGTTGGTTCTCTGCAGAGCCGTCCATTGCGCCATTGGGGCACGCCGTGCATACCATCTCCCATCGAATCAGACAACCACGAACTGCATCCGTTCAGTGTGTACTGTGAGCTTGAGGGAATCAATGCATCGATATCCGAGGCTAGGGCGCTAGGCACACTGGGTGGCACCCTGCAGCAGCACGAGTTGGCGCTGCTGCGGTTTCATCACCAGTATATGAAGCGCGGGTCGAATACGAATACGGGTGCTGAGCCTTTCTGTATAGAAATCCTCTGGCACATGACTTTCATGACACTGTTTGCCGACATGAATGAGCTGGAGATTTCTGCAGGACGCGAGGGACATGAACAATCACAGCACCATTCTGACAGCACCAGAGTGTGGGCACAGTCTCAGAACGCGCCACGGTGTGCCGTACATGGCGCCCTCATACTGCGCAAGGCCGAGACGATGCGGATCGGCACCGAGCCGGCGATCCACGTACCCCGTGCTCTGTTTTACGCCGCTCTTGTCTGGTACTGCTACGCCGAATACGGACAAAGTAACGCCGATGAAGGAGCAGTGCGGAGAACGGAGTTCCCAGAGTTTAAGCAACTTGGAATATCGGCCCAAAGGATGCTCTTCGAGGCACACGGATTCAAGAATACGAGGCCTACACGGTTACAGTCTACGGTGATCATGAGTTTGCAAGGTTTGCTGAGCCGCATGGGGCATTGGGAGATCTCGCGAAAGTTCGCATCCTTGATCACATATATGGTGTATGGTGACGCGCAAGGCGACTACGAAGATATGGTTAACTCACCGGCGAGGGGCGGCTAACAGCCCTTGGAACGATTCTGAACAATTTACCTTGGCTCATGGCACGATTGCTCAGGGTTCCATCGGAAAGTGATGTCTTGATTTGTGTTAATCTGTATTAATTTGTATTAATTTGTATATTTCAAACTCCCTGTCCTTCACATACCCATAGGAAGCAAGGAAGTACGAAATCCTTCTGTCTAGGTAGGCAAGATAGTGACGTATACCACGAAAGCGCTTCAATGTCAGAGAACCGGCTATAACGGAGATGCAGAGCTCATCCGCACGGCTATCAAAAGGGCAACGTATCCGTCGACAAGGACAGTGGATCTCCCCGGTGGATTTTTCACCCGTCAACCCCGGATCCTCCAGCAGCTCTCCGCACTCCCCCCCCAGGTTCCCCGCATTCCCCCATTTTCTCTTTTTCTCTTTTTCTCTCTTCGGGGCCATTGGGTGGTCTTGGTCGAGCATGTCAAGGAATTCATAGGCGGAATCTTGACGATCCTGCGGGTCGACAAGAGAGGCGTGTTGCGCTCACTTTGCCCAAGTACAATGCGCAGCAGTTGACTTTTTTTGACTTTTTTTACCAAGCGCGGCAATGTGGGACGAGGTGTGAGCGACTTGGACACGACACACGCATACTGTGTACGGATTGATGAGGGTGAGCGGGGATTCCTTCAACTATATAAGAATCGACCTGGCGAGGACACAGAACCTGCTGCTCCCCATGACAGTGGCCGGCATCCTCATCCTCATCAACATGTTCCACCATCTCTGGGTCACCCTGTCTCTCGCGGCAGTCGCCACTGCTGCGACTACGACGGCGGTACCGTATATCGACCCCAACTTCAAGGTTTCGGTGCCTACCGCTTCAGTCATCTCTCATGTTGACACCAGCTTGACCACGTATGACCGCATTGTGCTCATGGTAGACGGCCAGCCGTTCTTCTATAATGGCGTACAGCTCCGCGCCGATAAGATGGCCACCATCTGGAACATGACCAACGCTCAGATCCAGCCATTTTTCCAGCTCGCGGCCGACAATCACTTTACCGTTGTCAATTCTCAGATTGAGTGGAGTGACATTCAGCCAGATTCGGTCTACAACGCAACTCAGGCCACCTACATCCGCGGAGGCGCCTATGCCAGTACAAACTTTGCGACGAGCAAGTCGTTGCAGATTGCCTACGATGCGTCCAATACCTCCAACCAAGCCTTGACGTACCTGCAGTTTGACTTTTCAAACTTCTCGCTCGACACCATTTCTGCTGCAAAGGTGCGAGTCTATGTCAATGCGGCGCCGACAGGAGGCACGGCCTTCTCGGCCAACATGTACGGCATCTCGAACAATACCTGGGTGGCGTCTAAGCTCACCTGGAACAACGGCCCGAATCACAACGGAGTCAACATTAGCGGGACCTCGGGCACCGACTATTGGTTCACGTCTGCGAGCCCTGGATGGGATCCCATCAATAGCGCCAGCTACTACGACTTTGATGTGTCCGATTTCGTCATCAACCACGCCCCGAGCCGCGTCGCCAGCTTCATCTTCCAACCCCAGATCAACGAGACCAGCCTCGTCAATGGTGCAACCTTTGACGGCCCTCTCGGTGCGCAACCGCCGCAAATCACAATCTCGAGCGTTGACAGCTGGAACTTTACGCGCCTGGACAACCTCATCTCGTGGGCCGAAGCTGCCGGCATCAAATTGGAGATCATATGGTTTGGCTCCGACACCACCAGCGAGACATCGGACAACCGCGTGCCCTATTTTGTGTACAAGTACGCCCTTGTCGAGAAGATTCAGAGTGACGGCACGGTGGTGCCCGTCCTGATCAAGTCCAATACCTGGGGCAGCGGCCGCTACAATTATCTGTCGGACAAGAACGATCTGGCGCTTCGGGCTCTGGAGAAGACGGCCGTCAAGACCATGATGAACCACGTCGCCACGCGGAACACGGCCAATGGCAACAAGAAGACGGTCGTCGGCGTCGATGTGGGCAACGAGAACTCGGTCACACACATTCATGGCGTCGGCGACACGGTCTATCAAAACCCTGCGACGTGGTCTGCCTATGTCAACTTCTCGTCGCAGGCCGCCTGGGTGGCGCGGACCGAGTGGGAGTACACGGCCAACCTCGCCAACGGCGTCAAGGAGTCCAACTATCCCGTGTGGACGCGTACAAACACCTTCACCACGGCCGAGGACCCCAACCTCGTGTACAACGAGTACATCCGCCCCATCTCGGGCACTAGCATTGACTTTTGCGGCCTCGACCCTTACTACGACGACACGTCGCTGTTTTACAGCTATGGCCACCAGACGACAACCTTTGGCTCGTCCGTCTACAATTGGGCCCAGGGCTCCAATTTGCCCATGGTGATGGAGAACTCGGGTGTGTATTCGAACGGAGAATACCTCAATCTCGCCGCACTGGCCGGTGGCGCCATCTACAGCGTCTACGAGCTCATGGGCCCAGACAACTTTGGCCTCTACTACCCAACCCATCCCAGCCTGGGCGACTTTGCGCCCATCGCTCGCGGGTCCTATGTGGCTACCTGGGCGGCAACACGCAAGCTGCTCAATTCGGTCGGGGCGGACCTGGCTACGAAAAAGGCCAGCGGGGCCGGTGGCACGAAATTGGTCTTTTGGAACCCGCTCGGCAATGGCAGTACAACCGCGACCACGACGTACTCGGCGCCCATCCAGAGCTTCCCCGTCAGCTACGCGACCTCTCTCAACGGTGTCGGCATTGGTATTGTGCGCAGTAATGTGACATTGTTGTTTGCGTCGACGCGCAGCGGCAACTTCACCATCAGCAATGTGTCCACCTATGGCATCAGCTCGGTTCAGTATGGGTACTATGATAGCTCGGGCAATTTTGTCGCCAACGGCACGTACCCGTACACAACGAGCGGCTCGGCCATTTCCATCGCTGTGACGCAGGGCACGCTGGTTCATGTGCAATTTGCAAAGGCATTTCCTACGTCGTAGGAAGAGGGAGCAAGCGGTAGAATAGCTCGTGTAGGTCGTGGAGGTCGTGTAGGTTTCGGAGCGAACTAGGCTTTTTGTATCGCACACAATTACAAATGACAAGAAACATCTTCTTTCCAACTCTTGTTGTACCTGCTTTTGCTTTGGTGAAAATTGTAAGCTTCTTGCTACAATGGTTAGTGTACATCTACATCTCTGCGGGCTGGTCGAGCAAAGAGCACATGCCAATGTAAGGCACACGTAATGTGCTCTTAGCTCTCTCGCCTTTTCACAACCAAAGACCTGCTTGGCCTTGCCCAAACTCAACACGTCGCGTCGGCGATTCTGGCGGTCATGTTGACTGGTTACGCTGGGCATGTCTTGCTTGTGCTCCGCCTCGAGCAGAAGAAAGGGCAAGATGAAGACGACGCAAATAGACATATGCGTCCAACTCTGAGCGGACGTGGTCCTTGCGCTCGCAAATTGTCTCCTGCGCTCGGGCAAGCCAAAGGCAAGGAGTGAGTGGAGTCGTCCAAGATGTAGCGCATCCGACGGCAACGGCTATGTGGATGGTGGGGTAAGGGGGAGGAGTTGGTCGGACAGCTTACGGAAAGCATTCGGGTAGCTCACGGATAGCGAGATGCTTAGAGGTCTGGCCTAGCACTGATTAGTGCAGATTAGTCTGACACTAACCAACCACGTGCTACTGCCACAAAACTACCCTGGCCGATCACCAGCGTCCCACAAGGATACCAGTTGTGTTTACACTCGTTGTAAATGGTGGTCAGTGTAGTAGTATTAGAGCGAACAGTTGTAGTATTCAGTAAAGGGCCCGAGGCTTGATCCATTCCAGCACCAGTTCGGTCGCTGCGACCCCTCGCCGGACTCGGACCCGGCCTTGGTGGTTGCCCAGCATATATGACAATCGCTTCTTGCATGTTGACCTTGTACTTGACAAATCTATTCTTCCAAGTCGTGACCGTCATCATCGCATCGCCGGACCGTACCTTGCACTGGAAACCTCTTTCTCAACTTACTGACTCTCACAATGTCCACATCACACCCCCAACCCCCCTACCACCTTCACCCCTCGGTGACTTCGCGTGTCGACCCCGAATACGCCACCTTTTACAACGCCCACATCAAAGACAAGCAGCAAACCCACCTCCAGCCCCTCTCCGCCGCCCGCAATCCTACCGTCCATATCCCCGGCGCCGGACCACCACAGCCCGTTGGCGCCACCCAGGACTTTACCATCCCGCGCTTCGAGTCTTCCGGCCCCGACATACGCGTCCGTGCATTCACACCCGTCGGTGAGGCACCTGCCGGCGGCTGGCCCGCCTGCATCTGGTACCACGGCGGCGGCTGGGCTCTGGGAAATCTCGACGCAGACGAGGTCATCGTAACGCACCTCTGCTCGCGGGCAAACTGCGTCGTAATTGTCGTTGAGTACCGCCTTGCGCCTGAGGAGCCCTTCCCCGCTGCGGTCGAGGATTGCTGGGAGGCATTTCTGTGGACGGTCGGCGCTGGCGCATCCGCTCTCGGCATTGATACGTCCCGTCTGGCCGTGTCCGGGTCCTCGGCCGGCGCAAACCTCGCAGCGGTCATATGCCAGCGCGCTGTGAGCCGCAATACACCGTTCTCCTTCAAGATCCAGCTGCTATGTGTCCCTGTGCTGGATAATACGGCTGTGCCGGGCAAGCCAGAGTCATACACGTCATGGACGGAGAATGAGTTTGCGCCAGCGCTGCCGGCGCCCAAGATGCTTTGGTACCGAAGGCATTACCTCCCCGATGAGAAGGACTGGGCAAACCCGGAGGCGAGCCCGATGCTATGGGAGGGCGATTGGGCCAAATTGCCGCCTGTAGTGATGCTGCTAGGAGGGCTGGATGTGTTGAAGAGTGAGGGGGAGCAGTTTGCGGACAAGTTGCGAAACGTGGGCGTCAGGGCGGATGTGCATGTCATGAAGGGGCAGCCGCATCCGTTTATAGCGTTGGATGCGGTGTTGGAGGCCGGAAGGGAGGCGATACGGTTGTTCTGCGAGGCGCTGGTTGAGGCATTATAGGGAGGGAATGAGAAGGCAAACGATGGTATTTCCGGTACTACATATTGAGGAATGGAGCATCATTGTCGACTCTGAAGAAACCAACATCTGACCAACAGTGACTCTGATTTTAAAAAGGTTAGGCCTACGCTCGCTAGGCGCTGGTTCGACAGACGACGCAACTTCCGCAGACACGTCGTAGAGAAAACGAACAAAACTATGAAGGTGGCCCGCCACAAACGGTCGCCGCCGATGCCGTTGTCGGAAGTGGAAATGGGAGTCAACGGACAATCCGATAAGTCGCTGATGTGGATCCGGGATCCTTGGCCGCGGGCCGTCTGTCGCTTGACGTTTGCCGCGCACTTGAAGCTTGTGTGGAGAACTCTTATCAGTGCTAGCTAGCTACAAATCTTAAAGGGACCCTGATATGATATACTCTGTCCTTTGGTCGGTAGTGGGATATTTGTTTTCCGGGTGGTACTTACGAGGCCAATTTTGATATCGATAAAAAAATGAAATTACGATTATAGTTCAAACAAGCGACGAATTTGCAGACAGAACGACATCACACGGACGATCGATCATCAGTCACCAATACTACAATCACCACCCAAAATGTCTACATCACTAACCCAAAATTCCGTGCCCACGACGGCATCGTGGCAGGAGCGTGTCCGTGACAAACAGCAGCGCATCCTGTCTGATGTTCGGCCACAATTTGTGCACCCCGAACTGCGCTTCTCCAACACTGACGCCAAAGATGTACTCGATCTGCCGATATTTTCAGAAGACAACCCGGCGCGGGTGATGCACTTTCCAGAAAAGTATCTCTCGACGGATGAACTCGCAATCACCGCCCTTAAAGCTGAAGAGATCCCACCGGCCATCGAGGCGGGGACATGGACTGCCGTGCAAGTCTTGGACGCGTTCACGCACCGCGCCGTAATTGCCCACCAGCTGCTGCACTGCTGCCTATCGTTTGTCTATCCGCAGGCACGAGCACAGGCAGAGCAGCTGGATGCCGAGTTTGCCAGCACCAAAAAGCTGGTTGGTCCTCTCCACGGTGTCCCATTATCGGTCAAGGACCAGTGCCGCATCAAGGACACCGAAACAACATGCGGCTATGTCACGCACTTGGGCGAGTGGGACGAAGAGGACTGTCTGCTGGTGACCATTCTCAAGAAAGCCGGTGCCGTTCCGTTTTGCAAGACAACACTCAGCGTCGGCTGCATGTGGGGCGAGTCAATCAACAAGTGAGTACTCTGACATCAAGGGGACGCAGCATCGTGAACGAAAACGAAATGCTAACGGTATCTCTACAGCATTGTCGGGCGTGCCAGCAACCCGCACAATCGAGTCTTCACTTGCGGCGGCTCGTCCGGCGGGGAAGGCGCCCTGATCGGGTTTGGCGGCAGTCCACTGGGCGTCGGATCGGATCTAGGCGGATCGATTCGCACACCTTCGGCGTACAACGGCCTGCACGGGCTGCGCCCGTCGTCGTCACGCATTCCCTACTTTAACGTCCTCAACAGCATGGAGGGGCAGGAGATCATTCCATCGGTCGTTGGTCCCATGGCTCGGTCTACAAAGTCACTCCAGCTATTTGTCAAGGCCGTTGTCGACAGCCAGCCCTGGAAGCTGGACCCCAAGTGCCCGCCCATTCCGTGGAGAGAGGACGTCGCTGCTGATATTCGCAGTCGGCCGTTGCGGGTTGCTTTTTTGCACTATGACAACCACGTCCTCCCGCAACCGCCCATCCGTCGCGCCCTGCGTCAACTGGAGGCTCTTCTCCGTCAAGAGGGCCACGACGTTGTGCCCATGTTTGACAAGGAGCTCGACCAAAAGAGGGCCGACCAGTTCGGATCGGATGTCTGCACGGCCGACGCCGACGAAGACGTCCAGCACTCTCGCGATCTCTCGGGCGAGCCCAAACTGCCTCTGTTGCCACCAAAGGGACCAGGTGCTCTTCCCCCACAGCCCATGACCCTCCGTGAGAGCTGGGCCTTTGACATGGACCGCATGAACTACCAAGCCAGCGTGCTCAAGGCGTGGGAGAACACGTCTGCGCGGACAAAATCGGGCGAGCCCATTGACGCCTACATTACCGCCGTCAACCCGTCCGTCGCCCACATCCACGGCGAGTTTGGCCGTGTCCGGTACAAGGGGTACTGTGCAACCGCCAACGTGCTGGACTTTTCAGCATGCACTCTGCCTGTGGGAAAGGTGGATATCGCCGGTAACCCGCCGGACTTGTCACTGACAATCGACGCCGATGGAAACGACATTCCTGCACCCCAGTGCGACCGAGACCTCTGGATCCGCGAGAATTATGCTCGCAATCTGAAAGAGTATGAAGGAATGCCACTCGTGCTGCAGATTGTGGCGAAGCGGTGGGAAGAGGAGAAAGTGCTCGCCGTGTCCGAGGTAGTTGAAGGGTTGGTGGCCAAAGCGGGAGGACTGTAGCTTGCGATGTAGAATATTTACAATATGACACCTGTGTGTGCTTTTGGTTTTCATTTTCATTTCACTACTATTCTTCTTTTATTTTAATTAAAGGAAATAAAATTTTAAATTTTAAAAAAGTATAAATACTTTTTTTTAAAAAAAAAGCATAGTAGTATATTATTCGCCTTTCTCAGTCAATCCTGACTATTGGCGTCTAGCTAGACAGAACCCTCTGGGGAATAAACTGTCACAGAACTAACTAACTGTTGTGTGCGAAATTTAGTAAGATACATAGTATGCCGTAGCAAATAGCCCCCTTATTTCTATCCTTCCGAATCCTCGTCATTAGTACTACTTTTTCCCACTAAAGATCTGTTTACGCTTAGCCCTTGGACCTGGACAGAGAAGCCCGACTTATCCTGCTGCGAAGGCGGGCCTCCAATCCGACTTCACTACACAGGGGCGAGCACGCTCGTCAACAGGCCGGGGGTACGAATTTATTGGCCAGAAAAATTCGTAAGTTAATTAAACCTTGGCGGGATTCGAACCTGCTACCTCTCGAGGAACGCCCGGCGCCTTAACCACTGCGCCACAGGGGTAAAAAAAAAAAAAAAAAGCATAAAAAAAAAAAAAAAAAAAAAAACACAGAAGAGATGAATTAAATCAACCATCGACGTGAAACATGATCATTTTAAAACAATCCTACGTAAAAATGTAAATATAACGAGAAGATACATTTTTTAGACTAATAGTAAATAAATACTACAAGAATCAAAGCCCTTCTTCTACTCAAACGTCTTCCAGTCAAAGGCCTGCTCCCAGGCGTAGGCAACCTTGTAGATGGTGGGCTCCTTGTAGAACTTGGAGACGATCATCATGCCGACGGGCAGTTTAGGGTGGGGATCCTCGAGCGACGGCAAGAAGCCGACGGGCATGCTCAACGCCGGCAGACCGGTCAGATTGAACGCGGACGTGTTGAGGGACACGCCGTTTGAGTTGCGCATAAACTCGGCAATGCCGGAGTCGGTGGACGGCAGCTTCTGGGCGAGCATGGGCATGGTGGGCATGACCAGCACATCATACGAATCCAGAGCCTTGTAGTAGTCGTCGCGCAGCTTGCGGATCAGGTTGGTGGCTTTGCCCAGGAGGGTGGGCGGCAGGTGGTCCCAGGCCCATTTGCCAGTCACCACAGCGTTGCTGCTGCCGGCAAACATGGCGTCAAACTTTTCTTGCGTCAGAGGGAGCACCTTGTCGGTCAGATCGTTCATACACAGGACACGGCGGCCGCAGTTCTGGGCCATCAGAGAAGAATGGCCGGACATGCGACCAGGGGCGGTCCACAGAGTCGGGCCCAGCTTGTGCATGGGCACGCTGACTTCTTCGACGACGCATCCGAGCGTCTCAAGAGCCTTGGCCGCCTTTGTGACGAGTGCACTCAGACGGGCGTCACCCAGAGGCTGGTCGAAGCCTTCTTTGAGAATGCCGATGCGCATGCCCTTGACGGTTCCCTCCTGAGCGAGGGCTGGGTAGTCGGGCACAGCGCCAGGTAGAGGGCAGCCGGCCTGCTGGCGGTCGTCGATAAAGTCGGCACCGGCCGTCGCTTGGAGAAGTAAAGCATTGTCCAGGACTGTCTTGGTCATCGGTCCCGTGCTGTCAATGATGGGTTCGAGCGAGGCAATGCCTGTGTACGGCACAAGACCCGTCGTCGGTTTGAGGCCCACAATGCCGTTGACTGCCGACGGGATGCGGATCGAGCCGCCCTGGTCGCCGCCCATGCCGCCCCACGTGATGCCTTTGCCAACCAAGACACCCGTGCCCGACGACGAGCCGCCCGCGGAGAAGCCTGGCGCCCACACATTCGACATTTGCCCCGTGGCCGCCGACGTCGACACGCCCCACATACTCATGTTCTCGCAGACGGCCTTGCCAGCGACGATGCCGCCCGCTTCGAGGACGCGCGTGACGACGGTCGCGTCCGTGTTGGGCGTCCAGTCCTTGATCACGTCGGTGCCCAGCAGGCACGGCACGCCCTTGACGGCAATGTTGTCCTTCATGTTGACCGTTTTTCCGGCCAACAAGCCCCCTTTGTACTTTTCAGTAGAATCCTGAATGGTGCACTTCCATGCCCAGGCGTTGGTCTCGTTGTCTTCGCCCGTCGGCCGGTGCACGTCCTTACGCGGAAAGCGCTCCTCGTCAACGGCCGGCACATAGTCGTCCATCTGGTCAATGCTGTCCCACATCTCCCAGATGCCTGTGAGGAGCGACGTGTAGTCGGCCAGGTCCTGCGGCGACGACGCCGTGAGGTTGAGCGAGGCCAGTGTGTCGACGACATCCTGCTGCGTGATGGGGTTGCGGTCAGAGACCGTCTCGGGGGCGAGAGTGGCGGACATGTTGGGTGTCTTGATGGCAGGTGACAATGTGTTGCGTAAGTTGTGGTACTGGATGTGAAGGATCAACGTAAAGATCAACAAGACTCCTGATTTGTATATAATATGACGACAGTCTCCGATGTAGGCGGTGTCGACGCGATCCAGACGTGTCTTGATGATCGCAGGTGTATTTTTCTTCTGCATTCCCCGCGCTTTGTCGCCGTTGTCGGTCCTCAACATATTGGCCGTGGTGTAGACTACAAATGCATTTGCCCTGGTTGGCCCGTCCTGCCTGCCAGTCACCTCGTCTTGGCCGTGTCAAGGTGGCCAAGACTGACGTTGGCCGTGTGGACCCTTGCCAAGACGCTAGCGACTTACACGGAAACTGTGGATACTTTGAGCGACAGGGTCCTTCCAAAACTGACCAAACCTCACCAAAATAGTCGGAATGTCCGACGACCACCCGCCTAATCACACCGTCCAGCGATAAGGCCCGGCCGGCGCCGTGTTTTATCGCAAAGAGGGGAAAGCTCTTATCTCGACTACCGCCGATCATCTCGGGACGTAGCTTGTGCTCCGTCTGCATCTCTCATCAAATGCAATCACGAAAGCGAGTCAGTGTCAAATGAGTCTCCAACCTCGCCGTATTTAACCTTACAACGGCCATTCCCGTTATCACGGATGCTTGTTGACCGCGCCAAGAGGGTCGGCCGGTTGTCGGATGCGAGAACCATGCTCGACACAAGCGATGCAACAGCAGTGACTGCGTCTTGATGGCGACATGAACCAATATCTGCCCTTGCATATGAATGCACAATCTGCATGTTATCGAAGGTGAACGTCAAGATATGGCCATATCAGATAGCTGCCACATGGAGATCCGATGGGAACGCAAGAACTCGAGTGAATGTCTCACTTCCTCCTGGATATATACGTGCTGTTGGCGATCATCGTTAGGATTGTGTAAATTCTGTAGAATAATTCTGTAAACCAGCATCGTCAATAACCCACATCCAGAACCACAATGGGATTCCTTCACGAAGTCCGCCGCTTCTTCATTGGCGAGAAGCCAGCATCAAAGGCTGAGCGCAGCCTGCTCTTCAAAATCGATGGCTTCATCCTGTCGTATCTGTGCTTGTCGCAGTTCATCAACTACCTCGACCGCCAGAACCTGACCAATGCCTACGTATCGGGTATGAAGGAAGAGCTCAATTTTAAAGGTGTCGACTACAATCTGACCCTGACAATTTTCAAGAGTGAGTGCCACCCTGCAAGAAGAAAGTCATATAAAGAATATGTACTAATCTACCTGCTACGCCAGTTGGATATATCGTCGGCGGCCTTCCTCAGTCATTCATTGTCTCCTCGCACAAGATCCCGCTTTCCTTCTGGTTCCCGTTCTGCGCGCTGTGCTGGACTATGTTCAACCTCGGAAACGCGTTTGTCCACAGCGTCTGGGAAGTCGAGCTGCTGCGCTTCTTCATGGCCATCTTTGAGGCCGTCTCGTTTGCCGGCGGGCACTACATCCTGGGCGCCTGGTACAAGCCGTCCGAACTCGGGAAACGGGCCTGTCTGCTGACAGCCTCGCAAAATGCAGGTGGCCTCTTTGCCGGCTTCATGCAGGGCGCCATCTATACGAGCCTCAACGGCAAGTCCGGCCTCAGCGGCTGGCGCTGGCTCATGGTCATCAATGCGCTGATGAGTGCGCCCGTCGTCATCTTTGGGTTCCTGACGTTTCCCGGCATGCCCGCCCAGTGCAATCGCTGGTACCTGTCCGAAGAAGAAAAACAGCTGGCTGTCTCGCGCCTGCCGCCTCACAAGCCTACCCCGCTGACCTGGGGCGTCTTCAAGCGCGTCCTGACCGACTGGCGCTTCTGGGCCTTTACGCTCCAGTTTTGTTTCAATACCAACATGGAGTGGGCCGGCCTCTACAGTCCACAGTCGCTGTGGATGAAGTGGACAGGCAACTACACCGTGCCCCAGATCAACTACTACCCGCTCGGCACCACGGCCGTCACCATCGCATCAACCTGTCTCTTTGCCCTGTGGACAGACTACACCCGCTCCCGCTGGTGGGTCAACATTGTCATGGCCTTTTGTGCCGGCATCCCCTGCATCATGCTCTTGGTCCCGTCGCTGCCCGTCGCCGGCAAGTTCTTTGCCTGGTACCTCGCCGGCATGGGCTTTATCGGGCAGGCCGTCAACTTCTCGTGGGCCAACGAGGTCTGCCGCGACGACGATCAGCTGCGCTCCATCACGCTGTACGCCATGATGTACGGCTCCAATGTTACCATTGCCTGGTTCAACATTGCTCTGTTCCCTGTGACCGACGCGCCCAACTTTGTCAAGGGCTACTCGGCATCGCTCGCGACTTGTCTCCTGTCGCCGCCCATTGCGCTGTGGATTCACAAACGGTGCAAGAGACGAGAGCGCGAAATGGCCGCCGCTGCTGCAATCGATGGTGTCCCTGAGTCGACTGAAGAAGGTTCTCACAACACGTCCAACCAGTACCTTCCGGACGCTAAGACGCCTGTCGTTGGTATTACTCCCGAAGCCAAACAGTAGATGTGTGGACTTGAACGGACAGTGATTTCATTCTTTTCCCGTTGAAGGATGCGTTTATGATCCGGATTATACTTGAGTTTATTTACAGTTCATGTAAAATATGTAGACAATGTTACCTCAAACTAAAATAATTAAAAAATACAATGAAATCAATGTGGTCTAAAATACAGCTAAAAGTACAGAAAATTTTAACAAATAATGATACAGAATTAGGACAGTACAAGACACTTCAAGTCACCTGCTTCTGAATACCACACTTCGCCAAACATTGCTCGACACCGAGCGCGAGGTTCTTTGGAATGGCATGCCGTACTGAGTCAATGTCTTCTCCGGATATAGATCCGCCAAATGCGGCCTGGATGGTCTCGTCGGCGAACGAAAATGTCTCGTCAAGAACTTGGCCGATGCCAAAGTCTTCGCTGCCGAAAAATGAAACGAATGTCGTGTTGGTACAATCGGGGTTGAATTCTGTGTGGATTGAGCCCTGGTAGAATGTTGTCATCTGGAGTGGGCCAACTTCGTTCAGTATCACGCGCCGTTCTCCGTTGCTGTCAAGGACGCCGTTCTCCGGTACCATTTGGGTGACTAGGCGGCCGGAAATGACCATTTGGAGTTCGGCAGACCGGAGATGAACGTGGAAGGTGTTGATACCGCAAGCTGTGTGTTGTTAATGACGATGTACATAGTGACTAAAATCAAAACTCGGACAAGACTCACGTTTGACAAAGCCGACCGAAACTCCCATACCGGTTCCTACCAGTGCCGGGAAACTCTTCCGGTTCGCGATGACAAGCTCGCCGCCTTGACCTGCCGAGTTTGGGGCTTGGTCATTAAAGTCAAATACAAACTGAGGGTCATCAGGGAGGAGGGTGAAACGGTCCGCAGATCTGTACGTAACGTATTAATAACCTTCAACTAACCGAGGAAACACAGTTCACTTACGTGGCGGCAAGCATAAGCTGCTGTGTAAGACTGAGTCCAGAATCGTCTGCAGGTTGTGGTTGACTCGTGTTGCTTGATGTTGGTGAAGTATTCATACACGTGGGTGTCTGGGCGTGAGAAGCGGAAGACAATGTTTGGAATATTGATTCTGTTGATGAGGTCGACGTCGGAACGGAAAATGTAGAATGGTCAGCAAAACTTGATGGGGTGGGAGTTTCACTAACCGGAGGTGATCCACAATCTAGTATCGTTGAGGTTGTGTTTTCGTATGATGCCTGGCGTTCAATGGCGACAGCAAGTGTGAGTGGGAGAAGGGACACGATGGTCCCAACTGTTTGAAGTAGTGAAATTTTCATCGTGAACTCGGCGGGAGAGGGCAGTGGTTGGATATCGGAGCGAAAGTAAACAAAGTTCCAAAATAGGCAAAAATACCCGATGGGTCAAAATATCCGATATGCCTGTACACGCAAACAACTTGATATTGAAAATTGCATTGCGCGGCAAACATGCGACAAGAAAACACGGTTCGGGGACGGAATTTCAGTTTATATATTCTGCTTAGACGCGACAGTCGGTTAATATCATCGCACATATTGGCACGGCAGGATAGAGTAGCAGCCCACTTTGCCCAGAAATAGGTTCAGGCCCCCAACCGCGAGGCGCGGTTAAATGAATCAGAAATAGCACCCCTCCACAACAAGACTTCCAACTGCAACTAGCACAGCCCTCTGGATATTGAGCTTTCCGGTCCTTGAAAAAGAAGAAGAAGCCAAAATGGAAGCAAGGGGGAGAGATATATCAGATGGCGGCCAGGAACAAGATATCCTTACCCGGTGAATATTTCCCGATTTGGCAACTTCCGTGTCAGATGCGACATAAAACTCGAATTGGGAAGGTAACGGAAATATCTCCAACATACAAATTGGTGCACACTTCTCGCGATCGCAAAATATTCCAAGCTGGCAAGGGATAACCCGGCGCTTATGTGCTGAATCGGAACACGCTTTGCAAGTATGCACCGCGCTTGCCCAGTTCATGTTGCATGCCACATATTGGGTCCCACACAGATTTTGCTCGATATTGAACAAGCGCCTCAGCGCCTCACACGGCCCAGACACGGCACGCGTTATACCCCAGGGGTGATTGAGTACTCCCCGGGGTGAGTGGGCGGTTTGGAAAAACCGGGTTGAGTGTTTCCCGAGAGAAGCGAAAGGCAGTGCACATCCCAGCCGGCTAATTGTGTCCGGGGCCCAGAGAGGATTGATTAATTGATGCTATTAATACACCAACGGGCCACAGCGTGGACACGGTCTGAGGAGATATTTGAATCTCGCGATGCGCTAATAGTCGTCGCCACGATAGTGTCTGGTCATCATCACAATTCACTTTCACTAGGGAGCATCCTCAATCCACTTTGTATTTCCTTTCTGTCTACAGTCGTCACATCACCATGGCCCCAGTCATTGCAGACGGCGAGACCATTCTGGCTTGCACTCCAGCAGCCTCTTCACGATCTCTACCCACACCAACACCGCCGTCCACCACGCCTCAAATGCCGGCAATGACTACCATGGCGGCGAGCACGGACCCAATGTCAATGTCCTCAGACTCAACAACGACAATATCCGCGGCAGCGTGGATTATTCCCACCACGATCATTGCCGCCGTACTCGTCGGCGCTCTCGTTTCGTTTCTCCTGATACGGCGTTCAAGGGCAATGCGAGCCAAGACAGACTATGAGAAGGAACGACTACAAGACCCTCGACTATCTTGGGCCAGATTCGAGCGGCGGTGGAATCTGAGCGAGGCCGAGAGGCTACGAGAACAGGAGGCAGAACGAAAGCTTCTCATCCAAAGAGCACTCGAGAGACGAGGTACACGAATGGGTGGCAACACATACGAACGAGTCGAAACGGGACAGGTTGATTCTGATTAGACGGGAGAGGTCGATTTGGGCATATTCTATTGGCGTTTGGTACATATCTGATTGCACTTTGTATACTTATTTTAAATGCACATATATTCAATTCTGCCTAAATTGTTATCATTCCAAAATATGCTTCTATGGGGCAATAGATTGTATGCAGCATTCCATTTTGATATTCGTGGGATCCCCTTGTTGGATATGCCCTTCCCCACCCCCTTTTTTTTACGTTTACTCAATACAAACTTGGCAAAAATAACTTCCTGACTGTTGCCAATCTGACAGGTACAGGTATCAGATCGTCTGCCAGGTACGGCTGACATGCATGATGACAGGTACCCGACTCCTTGCCGTGTTCCGTGGCACAGCCCTATTTGAACACGCCTAAAAATGAGGCTCTTATTCTAACTTCCACGCCGAGTTTACGAATAACTTCCGAGTCATTCGTGCGGCTGCACGGATAGGCAAGTTCCGGGAGTATTTCTGTCAGTTTCTGTATCTGCTTTGCCACCTTTGGCCTGGAAATGGGTGTGACGATGGCATCTCACGGTGTGACCTTCTTTTTAACTATCAGGAAGTATTTTCGTAGCACACATAAGATTATCCCGGAACAGTACCAGGTAAAAAGCAATAGCATGTGTGCGCAAAGGATGCGTGGCAGGATCACGGGCAGGGGTGGCTTGGCGTGGGGGTGGGGGCCAACAACCGAAAGTGGGTTCCAAAATTAGCGATTCGTGCAGCTCAACAGCCATCTTGCAGCACCGGACCCGAGGACGCACAGCCACAGACATATTTCTGATTGGACTGTTGGTCATGTTTATGGTCCAACTCGCGATGGTGCATCCAACCTGGTATTCTGTGATTATTGAGCTGCTTCGTTTCATCTGATCATAATCACCAAGACGTACAAATATAAAATGACCTCCGCATGTCTTCGTCCACGATAAACTTCCTTGAAACACTTCACTCACACTTCAAAACTTAACCAAACCTCACCCAACATAATATCTTCTCACATAACAACAGAATTTATATTTGCAATATGACTTCACTCTATTACACGCCTCGTTCCTTTGCGGTACCATGCGGATCTCGGAGTACCAGCGGCATCGACTGGCTATCCTATGAGGTTGCCATTATTGGATTTTATGAAAACCCGACTGGTAGTGATCCTGATCATGACTGGGATGTTGCCGGCGCGGACGATATGGAAACCTTCTTACGCTCTATGGGCTGTGAAATTATTGGCGGCCTTCTCCGAAACAGAGACGAAGAGACAATTCTCACAGAGTCTCCGCAAAACAATATCCAGACATCTATTCAAAACGAAGCGGCTAGTTCTTCTGAAATGACCAAATCACCAACAGACCAGAAGAGGTCAGCCACATCCTTATCAACACCACAACCTGCAAGACGCGCCACAAAAGACAGTTCTAAAGAAGCACGGAAGACAAGATACCAGGTATCTGTCGACCACGACTTTTGGAACGACGGTGTACAATCCCACAACCTTGTACAGTTCTACACGGCCAAAAATATTGGGTTAAAGCGGTCAAAGATGAAGAATGGGAAGAGACGGTCAGTGACGTGGGCTATTTGAGTTTAATAACGAATACAGCTGAGTTATCTACGCGCTATACTGGTCGATCCAGCCTCCCGGTAACAGAATTTCTCGGTTGATGGCATTCAAAATATAAAGAAATAAAAACGGCAGGGGATATTTCCGTCCTCGTTATCTTTATTGTTTTTGGTATTATTCGTACCGGCCTCGCTGTCAGTCTGGTGTGAACGCGCTCGTCGTATTTGTTGCATCTGTATCGCAGACTAAAATGCCGGTAAAAAGCCGTAGGTCACGTATGAGAAAGGTATGCACTTTGTTTGTAGCATATTATTTTCAGCACATCGCGGAAATGGAATTCTTGCACATGTTAGGCTAGATGTGGTAAAACCAGTGATGTGCGCTAGACCACCCGATCAAAAGTCATTAGCAATTTTGTTCCTCCGCATTGTGATAGCCCGCCCTCTCCTCTGCAGACAGTCGCTTAAGGTTCTCCAGAAAATGTGCCAAGTCATGTAAGCCCATTTTATGGGCCATCTCCTCCACAGTCATTCCGTCATCTGTCGCGAAGATATCGATGTCGCTTCGGCGTGCGAGAACTTTGGCTGATTCGATACACTTCACCGAAATGGCATGAAAAAGTAGATTTGGGAAATCGTAACCGTACAATGTTGGCTCGACCACGATTCCTGGACAGCCTAGCAAGGCGACGGCAATGTCATCGCATGTTTCGAGTGCACATTCGAGTGGCGACAAATGTGCGTCTCTTCCAGTGTCTTGCAAGGCGAGGGCCACACTAGGTTTTGTTGATGAGAGGAACATCTGAAGACGGCTAAGATCTCCGCTCATTATAAAATGGTATAGTGCCGTGTGTCCGCATGTGTCCTTCTTCGAAAGGTCACAGACATCCATAATATCGATGACGTCTTGAGTTGAGAGCGCTTTCACGTTGGCTACCATCAATAATGTTCGTCCTCAGTGGTCTGTCTGTCTCCCGACCTCTCTAAGATCTAGGCCGTGTAGCGCCAAGAATTGTCGGAATATGTTTCCGTTGCCATTCTTGGCGGCGTGCCATAAAGGCGTCCAACCGCCTTTATCTCGTAGCTGGCTAGCCAACTGACCCTCGTTGCTCTGTAGCATCAGCTTGCAGATATCTTCCCTTCCCAGGAACGCTGCAATATGCAGAGGCGTACACCCTGAATTACTTTGCGTCTGGAGAAAGTACGGACACTTCGATAAAATGTTTGAAACATTCTGAATGGAGCCGTGGGTAGCGGCCATATGAAGAATTGTTTGACCAAACGCGTCGCGCTTATCGTTGCCACAGACATGCTTCAAAAGACAATAATAATCAGGACGCCACATGTGCTGCTTCATACTGGTGATCAGCTCATCGGCCGACATCAAGGAGAGGCAAAAATAAGAAGCATCCCATCCACCGGACCATTTTTGAGGGACAACAACGGCACAGCTCCTCCAAAAAGAAACCGTTTGGCACTGCTCGGGCAGATTTAAAAGTTTCGCGGTTGAAGCCATACGAGTGAAGCCTTTGTCCTCTCGCCACCAGTTCCAGACGAGGCGATTGACAAGCGGTCGCCTTGAACGTGCAGCTGTCCACCAGGTTTTGCAAAATAGCATCTCGGCTGCAAAGGAGACTTCGCTTATTGTGGGATCGTTCCATAACGCCCTCTCTATGCTTGAGATCAACCGATCCTCCGATTCGAATTCGACAGAATATCCAGGTATAGCATACTCTGACTCTTGTGCGCCCAAGTCTGGGCATAAAACGGCTCGTCGAAGTTGGTTCAGCAGTAACATTTCTGCAGAGTTGCGAGTAACATCGTGGCTTAAGCGCCAGGCTTCGAGGCTGCCTAACAGGCAGCTTTGTATCCCTCGCACTGTGGACCCAAGCAGAAGGAGTCTCTCAGATTTTCCGATGCATCCTGTGGGGGGAGAGCTCTTAACACGCTCTAAGTTACGGTGCTCTGTGGCCACAAGCTCGTACATCCGCACGGCATCCACCCTGTAAAGATTCCACAAGTGTTAATAACGTACGTCAAATACATTTTCTCCTGCGTGGGAGTTAACGGGGATCCAGCTGGTCTTACAGGTCAGAAAGTTGCACTTCAGGGTCACTGCTTGCACCATTCCGTATCGCATCAATGCCTGCCTCGACAGATCCCTCGACCGAGGAGGGGCTTGGAGAGTCTGGAGAATCTGACAAGTCCATGGGAGGCCGTTGTTGTTTTGGTAATGCTGCAGGCGCTTCCTCTGTGCTAGGAGAATTTTGACTTATCGTGGCGGCGTCCGGGATGGCTCGGGGCCGAGATATAGACGCGGGTGTAGAGTCTGAGAAGTCTGGAAACGGAGAGTCCGAGAAATCTGGAGGTGGAGAGTCTGAGAAGTCGGTAAAGTCTGGGAGAGGCCGTTTCTGTCCCCTTGGCGATGCCGCAGGCGCATCTTCGTCGCAGGGTTGGCCTTGACTTGTCGTGGCGGCGTCCAGGATGGCTCGCGGTCGGAACCTGGGTGCCCATGCCGGTTCTGAGCAAAGCAGGCTCTTCTCTTGGCATCTATCACATCTTACTGGCCATATTCGAGGCTGGGGAAGGCACTGGATAAAGTGTGATTGTTAGTCGGAACCTTGTTCTCGGGCATGCGTACTGTGCGGCATACATACCAACTGACGATCCTTTCGACATTGGGCACATTTTGGCTTCGGCTTTTTGCTCGTTCCCCCTAGAGAAGACATTTTAACGTCCGGGTGGGATAGCTGCGATAATGATATTGCGTAGAAAGTGTGCCAGTATAAAGGTAAATGGTCATCGGAAGATGGCAAACTCGCGAACGACAGTGTTTTTGTACTAGATGCCTACCTGCCCGCATTTCTGCACATTCAGTCCAGCCCCTCTTTGTTATGATATTGCATCGTGATTGGTTCAAGCGTCTCACACGTCCTCCCGTCGCATCTCATCGCATCTTACCGCAACTCGCCCTCTCATCGAATCTCGTCGCACGTCAGAATACACAATTGGACCCTGGTTCGAGGTCAGACTAGTGGATCCGCTAAAACAACTAAAGACGGGCCGTTGTGCACTATGCCGCTTCTAGACAAAGCCCTGTCAAACTGTCGACGCAACAAGTCAGGCGAAATAAGACGCCCGTAAAAAAACAAAATGCCTGTTTCCCAAGGCGGCCTGAACGAGCATGTGCTGGCTTCCCCCCTTTTTTTTTGGTGATTGCCATTGGATGTGAAAGGACACCCCGTAGACTGGCACAGAATACTTTGCCCGTTGAAAATGGTCCTCTTCTGCACTTTCCTGTGCTCTCTCACAGTTCGAAGACTACTCCATGCATATACCGTCAGTCCTGCTAGCCCTTCCCACCGTCCTCTTATTCTTTTCCCACGCCCATGATCTCTTTTTCTATTTAAGTGATACTCTCCCGCCTGTGTCGTTTCCACCTCTTTTCCTTTTCTTCTTCTTTTTGGTTTCTCTCCATCATAATCCTTTTTATATTTTTCATTAATCACCAAGGTCTCTCACTGAGAGTATACATTCTCCCGCCTTCGTCCACTCCTCTATACTACACTACATCCTGGGTCCGTTGTTTTTAGCCGTGTTTCACCCCATTCAAGCCGTATCCGTCAATATGTCCAACATTGTCCATCCACCTGGCAGCACCGCGGCACAGAGCAACGCGGATGTTGGCGGCAAAGAAATCGAATATCCCCAAGCTGCTGCAAGCGATGTACGCTCTCCCTCCATATATACCATACCCCTTTCATACGTCTAGTACCCCATTATCATCATGGCTTTATTCTAATCTGAAGCATCACACAGACAACCCAGGCTGTTCATATGCCCGTCTGCGGCCAACCGGAGTCCCTCGGAGAGACGGTTGAGACTCTCACTGCACACTGCGATGCATTCAAGTCGACGGTCGCTCCTTTTGACGTCCGCGACGTTGAGGGACTGATCAATTCGCTCAACGCCGACCTGGACGAGATCTTGAACAATGAGAGAACGAAACAATAGGCTCGGCCGCTTGAAACAAAATGGCTGCCAGTCTCCATCCTTTTTCACGCGACACTATATCTCTCTATCTAGTCTTCAATTGCCCTTCGCGTCGAGCTAAAAAAAAAAAAAAAAATTTGGCTGTGTATTTCTTTGTTTCTCGTTGGAACCTTTTTCTTGTTATTTTTTTTTTCAAAGACCAGGGACGGTTCATTTATATAACGAGAATGTCGCTGTTGTTCAATGTTTCTCTTCCTTTTCTCATTTAATTTTTATACATTTTTTTCTTCTTATTCTCTAACTCTTCTCTCCTTTTTTGAAATCCTTTTTCTATTCTTGTGCGCGTCCCTTTAAGCTCCTCTCAACAAAATCCCACCTTTGTAGACGACAAAAATCTGTGCTTGAGTGTTATATGAACATAGATTGTTATCATGTCTAACCTTCAATGAACAATAATGAATTTTTTTTTCTTAAGCTTATGAATTTATATTAAAAATGGGGCTCGGAGATAAAAGTAACAACTTTTTTTCAACGTGGCTGTAATGGCAGACGGATTTGCCTTACGAAATTCGGTGTTGACAACTTTGAGGCTAATGCAACAAGAGATGTAATGGAAAACAATGGGGACAGGGTCACCGAGCGAGCAGGTATCGAATTTTACTGTTTGAGCGCTTTCTTCTAATGCACGCTGTTTTATTTACGTTGTGATTTTTAAACTTTCGACCTTACTGGTGCACTTCAGTTTAATTTTGCCTCCTCTTTCAAGTGAGTGGCTGCCAGAGAAAACATTCCGTAGGGGACAAGAAGTAGAAATAAACATAGAAGACAATTTACTTTTATATAACCTCCGATACTCAGTCGATACTTCAATGACTGCTTATTTAAGAACAATCAGCATATTTCTCATTCTGACCGGTTTCCGCACAGCTTGTCGAGGTTTGCACATTTTGGACTACGTACGCCCTAATTGGACAGTCGGTGCCACACAATACGAGTCTGTCCTGTATCATGAAGTGGCCTGGCGAATGAAATGTGTTAACACTGGCTTTTTTTTCCCATGACTGCATATTTGTAGTCTTACTTTCAGTTATCGCGATGATGTCATTTTCCTGCCGATTTCCCCATTTGCATCGTGTATTGTTTCCTCGACTGTTTGTACGTTTCCCATTTGCCTTGTCAAATATTGAGTAATCCATTCTGTCCGTAAAAATGCGTATTAACGACGATTATGGGCCTGCTGGGCCTATGATTGTGGTCATTGTCGCAGCAGCTGCTGGTGTCATAACATTGTATGTGTAGTTGGTCCATGCGTCTGCGTAATTCTTCTTTTGTTTCTATCTTTTATTGTATTTTTTATTATTCCTCCGCTAGGTTTACTTATTTTTCTCGTTTTCTTTAAAAAAAAGACTAATAATAATAATAATAATAAACAAATAAAAAAAAGGGGAATATTAGCAGAGGAGTATAAATCCCGATGAGCATATCACTTTGTCGTTCTGGTGCTGGCACAATATCGAAATAGAAACGATTACTTCTGTCCTCACTCACAAACGGACGCCAGCTCCGGTTGTCCACGTGAGAACTCTGTCAATAACATCTTGAATATCAACCTCGCTCGAGTCTTCGGGCGTGGTCATAACCCACGTAGTGTAACCGTCGACAAATTGCATTGCGCACGTCCTCAGTGATACATTACTAGCGATTTTTACGTGGCTATTGGTGAGCATATAATTTTTGTAGTCACCGACTAGTCACCAACTGTGTCAGTGAAGGGATGGCATCTCGCACAGCGAACTCCAATTTCTGCGCAGTGGTGGAGGCTGCGCGCACAAATGCAAGCATAGTATGCACCTCCTTGCTGTAAGATTGCGACTTGCGATAGCTACACTTGGCATGTTGTTGTTGGATATCGTATGAATTCTGCTCTGTGAGTATCGTGGAGGGTTGCATTTTACAGAACCAACACGGCTATGGTCTGAGCGTGCCGTCCTGTTGGGTAGCATCGCCGTCAAAAATAACCGCCACTACGCACCTCCTCGCATCGATTTTTCCCTTACAGGGGCGGAGCGCAGCCTTTGCTGAAAATTGTTGTAAGTTTGTGAGGCATCGCTGGTGGTTTGGAAGCACACATCCAGACATCGTGTTTTCAGCGATTCAAAACGAGGGATATTTTGATTTCTGAAAACGCAAGGGGGCTTACGGCGCCTATGATGAAAATAAACTGAGAACACAGAAGACATAAATATCAGGATGGCGGCGGCCGTTTCAAAAATTAGGTTGTTAGAAGGCTCAGCAGCTCTCTTTGTTTTCGTGCTTTCTTATTATTTCGAACAATCACAATCATCATGTCTTTCTCACTTGATCCGTTGAACAATGGCGACAAGCTGCCCTCTCCGCCACCCCCATCGCAGCCTCCAACTTCACCCTGTGACTCTGTCTCGACCCTGGCCAGTCCGAGTATTGACTCGATTTCTCTGCAAAAGGCTGTCGAAAACCAGCCCATCGAGAAGCAGGCAGTCGTCGACCCTAATTCGGTGCAAGATGTCTTCCCAGATGGCGGTCTATCGGCATGGTCCGTTGTTGTTGGTGCCTGGTGCTGCATCTTTGTCAGTGTTGGCTGGATTTCTTGCATTGGGGACTTTCAGTCCTTTTACCAAGAGAACCAGCTCAAAATATACTCTGCTGGCACCATTGGATGGACCCCGTCGACTCAAGTCTTCTTGCTGTTTGCACTGAGTCCTGTCTTTGGTCACATATTTGACGGCTATGGGCCACGGCCACTGCTCGTTGCTGGAACCTTCTTCCACATTGCTGGGCTAGTGTGTCTGTCTTTCGCGACCAAATACTACCAGGTATTCCTGGCTCAGTCTGTTTGCAGTGCTGCCGGGGCCAGTGCCATTTTCTGGGCCGCCAACCTTGCCGTTTGCACGTGGTTCCGGTGCAGACGGGAATTCGCCGTTGGTCTTGCCGCTACCGGGTCCGCAGTTGGCGGTGTTATTGGAACGTGAGTTGACCCCAATCTCTTCCTTTGTTTTCTGGTGCTTTATTTTTATTTTTATTAACATGAAACAGAATCGTTGACCCAATTCTCTTTGAGAGGGTAGGCTTTGGTAACGCACTCCGGGTGATTGCATTTGCCTATCTTGGGCTGCTTGTCGTGGCACTTCTCACAGTCCGGTCGCGTATTACACACGCACCATCCCCGTTTGCGTTTTCTGCCTTTTTCTCTCAGTACAAGGACCCATGTGTTCTGGTATTTTCAATCTCTGGGATCTTTCTCCTTCTCGGTCTCTACCTGCCTTATGACTTTCTCGTCATCGACGCTATGAGCAACGGAATGACAAAGGGAGAGACCACCTATCTTCTTGTCGCATTAAATGCCACAGGGTGAGTTTTTCTCTCCTCATTTCAATTTTCAGTTCTCACCTGTCTAACATTTTCTTCTCCGTAGTGTGATCGGTCGCATCATTCCAACGTGGCTTTGTGATCGTATCGGCCGCTTCAACGTGTTGATTCTCTGCACCATATCGGCTGCTCTTTTGGTTTTGGGTCTCTGGATCCCGACAACAAGAACCACAACACGATTTATTTTTGCAGCACTGTATGGCGTTCCATCGTCTGCGTTGCTTTCACTTCTCCCTACTTTGGCTGCACAAATTCTGCCCATAGCCGGCAAACTTGGCTCCCACACAGGTGCCATGTTTCTGTTGATGTCGCCTGGTTTCCTCTTAACACTCCCCATTGGAGGATTCTTGTTGGGATCGCCAAACCACACTTCGTCGATCACCGGTTCGATTCCAATGAAGATATTCTGCGGTCTGACCATGGTTATTGCCGCCGCTGGTTTTGTTGTGGCACGACACTTGTTT
The DNA here is from genome assembly GCA_021396245.1 of Sporothrix humicola. Lineage (NCBI taxonomy): Eukaryota > Fungi > Ascomycota > Sordariomycetes > Ophiostomatales > Ophiostomataceae > Sporothrix > Sporothrix humicola. The sequence goes on along the minus strand of WNYE01000003.1, from coordinate 811,316 downwards.
GTATGCGGAAAGAAGGCTGCATCAAGGGGCCAGGAGGATGGTCTCCAGCGTGTTACAGTGAGACTTTCTTTGACTTAGCCGCTGTCTGTTAGTGCATTGACGGCAGGGGCCGGGCCTTTTTTTTCTACTTCTTTGTCTTTTAAAGAACACACTTAACCCAGTTCCCTCGCCTTGATTGGGTGCGTCTGACATTTAAATATTTATCGGGTATCACAACAAACGCGCCCAAATGCTGAATATTCCTTCTCGTTATCATTCCTACTTGACAGGTCCATGGCACACCGATCTTCGTTATGTGGCATCTGCTCTGCCGCCCCTGACCGCCTCATGTAGAGCGCATTTTGCCATCCTTGACCGCCTCAACGCTGCCCCGCTCCAAGACACCGGCCCTCAATTTCCCCAGAAAGTAAACCGTTTACGTGGGGGTCCTGCATGAAAGACCCATCAACAAATCGCGATATCTATTTGATACAACTGAACGGCCGACGTTGAATACATCCTGTTGTCCGTGTATTTTTTGTTGATTCTATTCTCCATTTATTTTCTCTCAAGACACGCCGGCAACATCACTGGACAAACTACGAAAATGCCTCACGAAGTATTCGACACATATGAGCGTGCAGAAGGGCCCAGACCCTTAAAGTTCGATGGCGGATTCGATATCAGAAAGGGGTCCGGCGTAAACTTCCCCGGTGTATTTGTCCCGCCGTCACCGAACATTACCCCCGAGAGGCTGTTCAGAAACCTTCGCGCATTCATGAGGATCAGACGGTGAGCAAGACCTCGTTTTTTTTTTTTTTCGTGTGGCGGGCGTACACATGTACTGACATACACCAGGTACACCCTGCCCAGAGACACCGGCGTGGGCCTCATCTACACGGACGGCGCCTGTCTCGACAACGGTCAAGACAACCCTAGGGCCGGCTGGTCCTTTTGGCACGGCCTTGGCCCGTCCAACCAGAGGCTTGTCTACTCGACACGTCTCGAGAAAAGGGGCCCCTTTGGCGACGCAGGTGCCCAGACCAGCAACCGCGCCGAGCTCCGCGCTGTCATTGGCGCCCTGCGCCTCCGTGTCTGGAACGGCGAGGGCTTCCATACTATGGTCATCGCCACCGACTCGGAGTATGTGGTCAAAGGCGCCACCGAGTGGGCCCGCAGCTGGGTGCAAAATGGCTGGAGGACGAGCAGCGGCGCCCCCGTCCAGAATCGCGATCTCTGGGAGGCACTGTTGGGCGAGGTTGACCGCTACAAGCTCAACGAGATGGAGATCAAATTTTGGCGCATCCCGCGCGAGTGGAACACAGTGGCCGACCAAGGTGCCAAAGAGGGCGCTGCCCAAGATGATGTGCTCGAGCTGTGGCGCGACATTAACGGCATTAACGGCATTAACGTTTGATATACTCAAACGAATTTACGGTGATCGGGGAAGGCGACTTAACATTATTAAATAGAATATGTTGTTGAGTATCTTCGCGGGTGGTTACTGTGCATCCGTGTTTTCCTGTGTTATGGTCTACTATCGAGCTGTTGTCCGCGGTTATACACTCCTCGGAGTAAGTCAACATGAGGGGGTAACATGACGTGGTTTGTGTAGTTTGTATGGATTGATAGAATGGTGGGGGAATAGGTTAGTGACATATTTGGGGTCCCCGCGGTTAACGTACATAATCGTTGAGTAACCGACCCAGAAGTTGGGGTAAATATGTACAGTGGCCGGAGTCGATACATGGGTGCCATCTGTGGCTCTCTTTCTTATTATAATGTTTTAAAGTTGTATCTCAAGATCAAAAATAAAAAGGAGACCAGGTTGGTGTATTGTGCATTGAAAAGAGGTGCTTTCTCGATATCTGGAATCAAAATCACCAAGAAAGTTAACACCTTCTTTTCACAGCCTTTGACGGCCTCGCAAACCAATAAACCAACTTCACTTTGCCTTCGGAGACGTCCGAAGCACAACACTGTTCTCTCGCCTCGTCTGAGTTCTCTCAAGGCTGATCTAAACTGGAAATTTTAGTCTCCGTCTTGTCTTACCCCGCTTCCCCATATTCACGGAAGCTCTCCCGTATTTATATAGAATTATACACACACTTTTGCACGCATATCCGGTCGGCGAATGCCGCGAATGATGCGTTAGCTCCGGGGTAGATCCAGGGTGGACCCAAACAATGCGCACCATCTCACTAGTAAATGCATCGTATAAAGAGACACGACAAAGATCGCAATGTTGAGTCTGTAGAGTTCATATTGTTTCTCTTCGTTTACATGTTACTTTTCCATCACCATAAGTACTTCTTTGAAATATCAATATCCCAAAAAAAACGTCAGACTACCCCCACAATGAAGGCCGTCGTTCTCCACAGTATTGGCGACCTGCGCCTCGACAACGTGCCTCTGCCCACGGCCGATCCCGGCTCGGTCGTTGTGCAAGTCATCTCGACGCCCGTGTGGAACTATCTGCCGGAAATCATGGATGGCCGCCGCACGTACCCACTGACGTTCCCCTTTACTTTTGGCACGTATGCCGTCGGTCGCGTGCACGCCGTCGGGCCAGATATTGCCTACATCCAGCCGGGGCAGCTCGTCTTTTGCGATGCCATGGTCTACTTGCGAGACTCGCCACAAAACTTTTTCGTTCTCGGCTACCACGGCGGTTACACGGCACAAGAGCGCAAAGTGTCGTCGACGTACTGGCGCGACGGGTGCTTTGCCGACTTTGTGCGGTGGCCCGCGGAGAATGTTCATATCGTCGACGAGGCCCTGCTGGTCAAGAACGGTGTCCAACCCGCCCAGCTTGCGGAAGTTGCCGCCATCGGGCCCGCCATGGGCGCTGCCAACTCGATCGGGGTCACGCCCGGTGAGACGGTGCTGGTGATGCCCTCCACCGGATTCTTTAGCTCGGCGGCCATCACAGCCGTCCTCGCCCTCGGGGCTAACGTCGTCGCCGGCGGGCGGAGCCAAACAACACTAGACGAGATGCACTACGGCGTCTTTGGCAGCGACCCGCGGATTACGACAGTGGTTCTCACGGGGAACACGGATAAAGATGCGGCTGCTCTCCTCGCAGCCACTCCGCATGGCCGCGGTGCGCACGCCTATATTGATTTTACCCCGCCCATGGTCAAGGGCGCCGACGCGTCGCACCTTGAAGCGGGCCTCCAGGCGCTGCAGCGCGGCGGCCGCTGTTGTTTTGCCGGTGTCATTCTGGACAACGTGGCCCTGCCGTACAAGCACATTATGGACAATCAGCTGATGATCAAGGGCGCGTTTGCGTGCCACCGGGAGGACACGGCGCAGGTGCTGCGTTTGATCGAAGGGGGTGTCCTCAAGCTCAAGAAGCAGGTTGTGGGCCCATACTCACTGGACAAATACAAGGAGACACTGCAGTTGGCGGAGGAGAGCCGCGGGTTTACAAAAATGGTATGCTTTGGGGTGGTGGGAGACGCAGTGTAAACAGACCCATTCTAGCGGGTGTAAGTTGTCAGTTCGGTCAGGCAATGTAAGCAATAAGTAGCATACTACTGAGTTAGAAATGCAAACCATTTACAGTTCTATGTACCGCTTCGTGAAACCGCGCTTCTTTCTGGTCACTGCTTGTTCCTAATAGTACCCATGCCGGCGTGGTATTTAAAACGTCATCGTAGAGCCAATGCTGGATCCACCGCCAACTCTAAACACAATCGTGACTGCTGCCGTTCGAGTCGTTGTGGCAATAATTGTGTGTTAGTGGAAAGAAGTCTGTACCATTCTTGGCGCACCAAAAACTAGGGCGAGAGACGGCTGCATCCTCCCCGCAATACAAAGCGTAAATATAAGACGGGACCGCAATTGCTTCTTATTAGTCCGCTCTCGTAACCTCCTTAACGACCGTGTATAAATATATGTCTTCCTGCTCGGGTTCCTTTCATTTTCTTCTCTGCTCGAGTCTAGAAGTTTACGGCGCCCACCGTTAGCTAGGTAATGGGAGCTTTGGTGCTATCTTCTAGTGGATAAACCACCTGCTTCGGCGAGGCCCCTCTGCTGGTGCGCTTCGGCGTGTTTGGCGGTCGAGGGAAGGTTTGAAGGCTAGCGGTGTGATGGTTGGTCTACGACTTGGAGTTTCCAGCGCCCTCTTGCCTCTTGCCAGTATGCTTTGTGGTGCCCTCTCGGTCTCGGGAGGCCCGCATCTCGTTCTAAGAAGTTGCACGGGATTTGTTTGTTTACTGTTGTTTTACTCCGCATAACTTCAAGCGGGGCATGGCAGTGCCATCGGTTTGCGTAGCATTGATCCACACAGGCGTATTTGTCAAATGCAACGGAACGTGCCGTCGTTGCCGATATGGTATAATCCCAACTAAAGTGACATGATCTGAACCCAGGCATCTGAAAATAACGCCAAATAGACGATTCTGAGGAAATCGTGTAGATCGTTTGTTTTTGCGCTAGAATTCAATGGGAATAAGTCAAGCAACCTTCCCAATCCAGGAGGACGCACTCAATTAAGTTTCTTCTCCGCCAGTGATTTCTTGAGCCTTTGCTCTCTGTCATTTCACAGTTTTCCATTTCTTTTTTTTTTTTTTTCCCCATTTTCCCATTTTCAAATCTTCTTCCTCTTCACAGCTTCACAAGGTCTACTACAATGTTTGAAAAGCAACAAGTCGGGATTGAGTCACACGCGACTCAAAATCGGATCTCGAGTCGCCGCCGTATCGCAGTTTGGCTACTCGCGTTGCTCCTGGGCGCTGTGTATCTGACGGTTTCCGATGTTGTCGCTTGGTTTTGGAGAGATCAAGACAGGTCGTCCCTCTCTCTTTCTCCTCAAGCGGTATGTGTGCAACCAGCGGCCCTCTTCCCCTACGAGGATGGGAAGCTGGACGAGGCATTCAAACTCCTTTCCAGTGACGCTTTCCGCAGCAAGACCATAGAGCGCCTTTCGGGAGCCGTACAAATAAAGACGGAGACATTCGACGACCTCGGCGAAGTGGGCGAGGACCGCCGATGGGACGTCTTCTTTGGCTTTTATGACTATCTTGAGCAGACATTCCCGCTTGTCCACCACACGCTACGCGTTGAGAAGATCAACACGCACGGGCTTCTCTACACGTGGCAGGGCAGTGACGGCGATGCTGCGCACCGCAAGCCCACTGTGCTCATGGCACACCAGGACACGGTCCCCGTCCCGGACGACACGATTGACGCATGGACGTACCCCCCGTGGAGCGGCGCGTACGACGGCAAGTTTATCTGGGGCCGCGGTTCGAGCGACTGTAAGAACCAGCTGATTGCCATACTGGAGGCAACCGAACTGCTTATTCAACACGGCTTCCAGCCCAAGCGCACGCTCTTGCTGTCGTTTGGTTTCGACGAGGAGTCATTTGGCTTCCATGGCGCCGGCAACCTATCTGCCGTCATCCACGACCGCTATGGTGACGACGGCCTCGCCGTCGTTATTGATGAAGGTGCAGGATTTGAGCAGGCGTGGGGATCGCTTTTCGCAAAGCCCGGCACGGCCGAAAAGGGATCGACGAATGTCGAGGTCACTGTCCGCTCGCCCGGCGGCCATTCCTCCATTCCCCGGGACCACACGAGCATTGGTATCCTCAGCGAGCTCGTCACCCAGATTGAGGCCAGTCAGTATCCTGCACGCCTCGATGAGAGGAACCCGTATTTCGCCCAGCTTCAGTGCGGCGCGGCACATGCGGCCGAATTCCCTCCAAAGCTCCGCAAGCTGCTTGCGCATCATCGTTCGTCAGACAACCGACCAGACCTGCTGGCTATTGAGGCGGCCAAACAGGGCCCAGAGATCAGGTATCTCCTGCAGACGTCGCAGGCCGTGGACATTGTTGCGGGTGGTGTCAAGGTCAATGCGATGCCCGAGCGCGCCAAAGTCGTTATCAACCACCGAGTCAACATTGGCGAGACGACGCAGGTGGTGTACGACCGGCTCACGCGCATCGCTGGCGGCGTTGCATCCAAGTATAATCTTACGCTGCATGCCTTTGACGGCCAAGAAGATGCAAACTCCATCATTCTCGTCGCCCCGCACGGTAGCGAGTCGTCGCCCATCTCGCCCGCAGACGGCACCGGCGTTAATCCTTTTTCGGTTCTTGCCGGCAGCGTCCGCGCCGTCTATGGCGAAGAGACTATCGTCAGTAAGTGGTATTATTTTCTGGGGGTGGATTCTTTTGGTTGAAATCGGCATTCCTTTCTTGTCCTTTCTTTCCCACTGACCGTCTTTCAGCTCCCGGAATCATGACGGGAAACACAGACACGCGGTTCTTCTGGGACCTGACCAAGCACATCTTCAGGTTTGCGCCAGGATACGATCCCGAAGATGTGATTGGTGGCCTCCGGGGCGTCCACACCATTGACGAAAAGGTGAATGTGAACAATCATATCAACGCTGTCAGGTTCTTTTTCTTGTTCGTCCGCAACATCGACGAGGCTGAACTGTGAAATATGGGCTGCGAACCATAAACCATGAACTATAAGCTATGAACTGCAGCAGCGGCAGTTTCACAAGATACACAATCTACAAATATACATAGTATAGGTTCTTAACCGACGCAAAAACAGGACCGGCCGAATTCTAGCATATATATGTAGTATTTCAGGATGTTGAGGAATAGGTCGAAAGTCCGAGGAATTTGTAGACTCATTACTTTTTTCTCACGTCCATGCTTACAAGTCAAAGCACCTATAACCTCATGTGTAGTGTCTACTCAAAATGTGAAATTCATTATTCTGACCACATAGCACTTTGTTATTGCGATGTAACACTTGGTGCAATGCAGTACCACTCTATATAGGACACATGACAAAAACGTCCGAGTCTGTACAAGGCAATGATTCTGCACGTATAATTGCGTGCTGCTGACCTAGGTCTCACTCTGTTGTCCACAGGGTTGGGTGTCCACTCCTAATGGTGCATCAATTTAACCCTGCAGAGGTTCGTAGCCGGAGGTCACCACATAGATGACCACTGGTGCTAGAGCATTGCGTGCTTGGAAAGTAGAGACTCTTCGTTGGATTCGACGATATCGGAAAAAAGGCGCCGCGACACTGGCCGAGAATATGCAAAACACCATAAGAGCCGGGTGTCCCATCCACCATCCGTCTTTATTTTCCTGAACATAGCCGAGTACACTAGGTACACTACCGACACCAAACACACCAAACACACGAAACACACTAAACACTTACAAAGTATCGATCATGGCATCTCCTGTTGCCGAGAAAAACGCACGGGTGATTGTGGACGATACTAGAGAGGTCTCCGACCCAGACCTGGTTGCCGCTTCGCCGTCGACTGAATACGGTGACAACAAAGCTGGCCTAACTTCCTCCGGCCTTGACGGCCAAGGAAAGCTTGGTGGCATCACGCAGGTAGACGAGGTAGACGATCCTGGCTATGACTTTACTACGGACGAGTTTAAGAATATACCCGACATTGTTCGCAATGTCGTGAGCTTTGAGGATGACCCAACTACATTCGTGGTGACTTTCCGCTCTGTGTTTCTTACGGCATTGTTCTGCATTGTCGGGAGTGCCGTCTCGCAGCTATCTTAGTGAGAATTAGAATTACTTTCCCCTGGCTCTGACTTATCACACTTACCAATACTTGTCTGCAGCTTTAGAACTACGACCGCCCCATTCCCAGTGTTTTTTGTCATCTTGGCTTCTGCTCCCCTCGGCCGGCTGATGGCAAAGGTGCTGCCGGATTGGACCGTTCCTCTGGGCCCTTGGTCCTTTTCGTTGAATCCGGGACCCTTCTCCGCCAAAGAACATGCCATCATCGGCATCGGGGCGAATGCAGGCAGTACTGGCCAGTGGGCAAGTAAGTATTTTTTTTATTTCTTTTTCGTTAATAGCTCGAGTTCCGTACCCAATCTAACCTGTCATACAAGGCTTTCTTCCAACCAATGCGGCATTGTATTATGGCATTACTATGAGTCCAGCCATTGCTCTCTTCTTTAGTTGGGTTCGTAACTCTTGTAATCAGGGAAAGATGTCCATCTCTCCGTTCTCAACTGCTAATTGTTTTTCTCGCACTTAGGGAGCGGCACTCTTGGGATTTTCTTTCGCAGCTATGGTCCGTACGATTTTGGTTGATGATCCCGAGTTTATCTTCCCACTTTCACTACAGCAAGTTAAGGTGTACCGAAGCATGCACGAGAAATGGGAAACGCACTCCAAAAGTTCGCAGAAACAAATGAATGTGAGTTTTACGAGGGCATCCTTTGTTCCTTCCAGCCAAACAGCCAGGTAACATTATTCCTTAACTAGACGTTTTGGTGGGTACTTCTAGGGTGCTTTGCATGGCAGTTCTTGCCTGAATACATATTTCCCTTTGTCGCAGCACTCGCGCCTCTCTGCTGGTTTGCCAGTCACAACCACAAGGTCAACTTTCTCGGTGCTGGCCACGGTGGAGTCGGACTCTTAAACATTACTCTCAATTGGTCCAACATCACATCGACTGTGATCACATACCCGTACAGCGTCCAGCTCATTATCTTTGCCGGCTTTGTCATAACGGTAGCTCTTTCCCTTTTTTTCCAAGAGCTGACTGCAGCACGACTCGCATTTGAATTACCATATTAAAACAGTTACAGACTTGGATTCTCATCCCAATAGCCTACTTTGGCAACCTCTGGGGCTCGCCGACCTACAACATCATGTCGCAGAACGTGTTCCAAAAGAACGGCTCATCTTACCCTTTCAATTCTTTGAGTATGCCTAAACTGTCCATCCTTTAGCTGTTTTTCCTTAATTCCGCTACGGTCCGCTAACTGTATCTTAGTTTACACCGATGCCCAGGGCCGCCAAGTCGTCAACGAGACAAAATACGAGGAAGTTGGCCTAGCTTATACGGGTGCCCAATATACATGGGAGATATTTATGGTATGTATTTCCGCCCTTCCACAATTCGGTATTGTGTCTTTTTTATTGTTTCCCTTCTGTGCCGCTAATGCTTTTTTCTCCCGGCCAGTGGTATGCATCCTACATCTCATCGTACGTCTGGGCTGCCTTATTTCTGGGTCCCAAAATTGCGAAACTCTGGAAGTCGAGGAAAAATTTAAAAAACTTCCACAAGGATCGCCTCAGCGTCCTCATACAGCAATATCCAACCATCAAACTTTGGTGCGTCCCCCCCCTCCCCCACCAAGGCTAACATGATGTACGAAACCGCTAATAACCTTTTGCTAGGGAATGGGCTGTCCTCACGCTTATTCCTATCATCATCTTACTTGTCATTGTCGCTACCAATTCCGTCTGGATGTCCACGTGGACATATTTTGTGGCTCTGGGTTTCGGCGCTGCGTCTATGCTGCCAATGAGTCTCATCTATGCAACTTCTGGGTACTCCATGAAGGTTGGGCTTTTCAATGAGCTGGTATACGGATGTGAGTAACGTAGCCGCAGAGCCATGTGGTTGAATAGTCCTTTTTTTTTAACAGCAGCTTCACAGACATGATTGAATCCGGGTCCAACCGTCATCCCCTCGGCCAGCTAGCGTACCGCATTATTTCTGGCAACACTTGGTACGACGGATCCAGTGTACTGGAGGACCAAAAGGTATGAGGTCTTTCTAACCTCTCTAACAACATCTAGATATTTCAATGTCTTGAGCGTTGTGATACTATCGTACGGAAATGAGTATTAATTTTTTTTTCCTGCTGTAGATTGGCCACTACCTTCACCTCCCTCCACGACAAGTAATTGGGATGCAGATTTTTGCGGGTATTCTTGCTACGCCCGTTAACTACGGCATGATGCGCTGGGCCTTGGCTTCCAAATTCGATTACCTCACCGGCAAGGAAGCGGACCCCAACGGGCAGTGGACGGGGCAAGATTTTCTCAGCTACAATACCGATGGCGTGCAATATGCCCTCGTCGGACCCAAGCGCATCTTTGCGTCGTCCTACTATTCCCCTGTCCGGTACGGGTTCCTCGCTGGCGCCCTGGCGCCCGCCATTATCTGGTTCCTATACAAAAAGTTCCCTCGCTCGCGCTTTCGGTTCAACCTCTGGAACACGACCATCTTTTTTGCGTCCGCGGCTACCTTCCGCGGAAACCTAAGCACGGGCCCACTCACAATGATCCTCGTTGGCACTTTTTTCAACTTTTACCTGTACCGCTACCGGCACCGCTTCTGGAACCGCTGGGCATATATACTCGGGGCCGCTCTCGACACTGGCTACAACGCAAACCTTCTGTTCATTTTCCTCTTCCTCAGTACGACGGGCACGGTCATGGTCAAGTGGTGGGGAAACAACGCTGTTAACGTTGAACGATGCTTCGCCCTCACGAGCTAAACAATTGAAAGAAAAGATAGCATGTGACAGGCCAAGGCCAAGGGTATGCATGCAGGGCGCTCCCCATAACTTGGAGCCTAGGAGAGCGAGGTTGAGCCAAGGAGAGGGTGTGCCCAGGGGCTGGCTTAAGCAATGTCGACCTTCGTAGTGTCAGCATATTTTAGATGGAGAAAATGAACGCCTTGCAGCTACTTCCGAGGCGCAGCACGCCGGGTGTCCGTCAATGGCTTCCGTTGTTTCAAAATCTGCGATTACAATTTCCTCTCTATAAACTGTTTAATAAATTCCCCGTGTTTGCTGTTGACTTAGTGTTTTTGAGTTAAGTTTAGGTTACGCCGAGTAATTAACACAATCGAAGTATCTTCATGATGCTATTTTTCTGTCACTTTTCTCTCACATTGAAGCTTGTCCCAGCTCTCCTTCTCCTCTTTACTCGGATGCCAATCGTCTCTGGAAAACCAGTCATCCTGCAGAATCTCGGCCATCGTTGGCCTCTGGGCTGGGTCGTAATGCAAAATGCGGCGGATAAGACGTTTCATTTGGTGTGCCTCGGCAACTGATGCCACGGGAGCCGCGATGTCAAACATCTCTTCCATCGACTCAGGTGGCGGCAAAGGTGGCGGTACCCTTCGCACCCTGCGTACCTTGTTCGGCGTGTCCGCGGAGCTGCTCGAAGTGCTGTCTACCACAACCTGCGAGTTATAGAGTGTACAGCAATCTCCGTGCTCGCCATCCTGCTCTTTACGAAGGTAGTGTGCACCCAGAGACCGCACATGGCTGGCGGCAGACGTCCTAGAACTGACCAAAAGCTTAGGAGGTGGCTGTCATCGATTCTGCTCCGGCCGCCCCGTCCCGAGATGCAGAATAGCGGCCGGCCCGTGACAAGCTCGAAAAAGAGACAACCAAGACTCCAGACGTCAAGCATGTTGCCATCCGTGGGACTAGACTCGTTCTTGGGTTGAAGGACAAGCTCTGGAGCACGAAGACCAGCAGGCGTGACACTTTCTTTTGGGGGATCGGAGAGGAAGTATGCTATTCCGGAAGCCATTAGAATCTTGAAAATATGACATTCCTCTAGAATCCTCTCTCCCCTAAATGTCATACATACCGCCACCAAGGTCGGACAACTTGATGCGGAACCCCGGGCTACAGTCTGCAAATTCTGCAAGCGGCATGGGCAAATACAAGTGCTTGGGTGCCCACAGGTCGATCTTGCCGTCGAGGCGCTCGATGGGGTCTGAGATGGACACATCCACCTCATCGGGCGGATTATCCGGCTGCCATAGCGTGGTTTCACTCTCCTGGTCAAGGCTGCTCCTAAGGGAGAATAACATGTTCCCCGGCTGCACGTCGCCATGCGCAATTCCATGTTCGTGTAGATAATCCAGAGCTTCCAATGCCCCGCGCAAGATTTGCTTCGCCATCCAAAGCGGGTAGCGTACTGTCATCCAACGCATGCGCGGCTTGAACTCAGGCAGCTCGTCGACCATGCTGTTGACAGTCGGGCCCATTGGCTCAAAAACAAGGCATTTGTGCGCGCCATTGGGTCCGCGCAAGTCAAACGTGTCTAGGAGTCGGGTCATGTACCGATCCACTAGAGCGGATGCTCGCCCTTGGGCCGCCTGTGAAGCAAGATGGCGGTACAAGGTCACTTCTAGAAGCTCCCGCTTTGACTGCAGGGACGCGCTTGCTGTCGCGATCTTCAGAGCGACGTACATATTTTTCCTTTGAAGAGAGATGTCAACTAAGTGGTCATATAAAGGGTAAAGTCACGCAGGAAGTCCATACATTGTATCATGGGCCAACCAAACAGTCGAGAACGAACCGTAGCCAAGTTTTCGAATAACTCTATACTGGCCATTTCGTAACATGTCGCCGACATCAACAGGATGGAATCTGCCCGGGCGGTAGTCTTCAACCCATTCGCATGCAGTGTTGAGCCTTTTGAAACGCTTCTCGCCGCCCAAGGGATCGGAAGGAGGACTTGGGGAGGGTGAGGCGCTCATTGTTTAGGAGTCAGAAGTGATTTGTGCCGGCCTGTGTCCGTTTTTATAACGGTATCTTGAAATCGGAAAGTGAGTTGCAGAAAAGAAAGAGTGTATAGAGCTGTGGGATAAAAAAGGTGCTGCGGTGAGGCTCCGACGTTTGTTGGGTGGTGCAATCGAACGATCACTTCTAATTCGCTCGGGAAGTTGCGCAGCCAGCTCATCTCCTGGAGTCACATGATAAGACCGTACAAGCCAATGACTGATCTTTTTAACTCTTTTACGATAAAGCGCTCATTCTCACTTTCCTTCAAGCTCACAACAATTGTAGCAACGGGTGGCATACAAGCCGGGCCGACCCTCGTGAGCATTGTACTGTCGACTACTTCAACGCTCGCGGGAGAAAAATCAACGTCACCACATTGTGGACGAGGAATGACTCCCAGTCTCGGCCCCCAAATCTGCATTCGATGTTATTCTCGCTAGTAATTAGAATGCAGCAATGTGGGTAACAGAGTGTAAATAAGGTCATTCTATCTTGTATAACTTGTCACTTCAGGCAGATATTGTAAACAACAGGTATCATATTTTTTAATCTGAAAAGCAAATTATTTACAGCGTCATGACAAAATCAATGCTGGCTCCACCGCTGGCTCTGGACATAACCTTGGTCATTGCTTCCGTTATATTCGATCTAGCAATATTTGTTTGTTTGTGGAAAGAGGGCAGCATCAAACAGTCACGAGGATGGCGTACGGCGTGTTGCTGTGTGGCTTTCTTTGGCGTAGCCGTTTTACGTATTGCTGTTCAAAATCGACCTCGCTGTTATTATAGTCAACTTTCCACTTTGATATAAAAGTAAATTCATGAGACCTAATCAACGGATCAACAAGAGCCCATGTAAGATAGTGTGTTTAGGTCTTCCTCATAAAATCTACTCTCAAATTACCATTTATACAGACGACACTATGCCCACTGAGTCAGCTTATTTCATTCTACCTTCAGCCACCGCCTTTCCATCTCTCCGCAGTCTTGGATGCCAAGATCTCAGCCTCGGGCAAACAAACGTACTCCCGGGTGGGGCCGTGTATGCCATCTTCCTTAGTCCTTGCATTATCAAAAGCAATACCGAGTTCACTCATTCAATCCATCTGCATATCAATTTAATTGACGCCGCCTCATCGAAACTTCCGATTGCCCCAAAACCAACCATTCAGTCCCCTTCTCTGCACGCTCGACTTCATAATGCCGCGACGTTCGGGCCGCCCTGCAAACCCAGTTGGCTGGTACATTGCGCAGGGCCTCCCCCCTCACCCACGTGCCCCCAGAACAGAGGGTCCCTGTGAGCTTCCGAGTGGACACTTAGTTTGCGGTCCACACGGCCTGGAAGTCTGCGGCCTGTGCTGCTCCGACTACACGTTCATGGACGACGTTCTCTCCGGTGAGGAAGACGACGACGACGAAGACGAGTTTGATGGACGATCCTACGGAATAAGTGGCGTGAGCATCGATGTCACGCATAGAGACATTGGGCCTGCCCAACCGCAGCAGCTTAGCCCCAAACTGCGCCGATGGAACGGCCGTATTTTCCCAACCGTGTTTGTCCCGCCATCCACCACCATCACGCCCGATGCACTGTTCACTCGACACGGGGGCTATTCTTCAGTCCGTGACTTTTTGAGGTATGTTACACGTAACAATGCCCTCGGACAGCACAGCTGTAGCACAAAATATTTATTGATAGACGCGGAAAATTAACACCACTTTCAAGATACACACTTCCCCACGATCCCGGCACCGGCATCATTCGCACCGACGGCGCCTGCTCCAACAACGGCCAGTCTGACCCAAAGGCCGCATGGGCATTTTGGCACGGCGTAGACCCACAGGGCAACAAGTTAATTTGTGCCGGCGGACTGGAAGGCCAGGGCCCGTTTGGCGATCCCGGGATTCAAAGCAGTAATCGTGCCGAGCTCCGTGCCGTCATCGCCGCGCTACGGTACCGCTACTGGCCCCATCCCGGCGAAGGCTTCCACACCCTCGTGATCGCCACCGACTCGGAGTATGTTGTCAACGGCGCCACCCAGTGGGCAAGGTCGTGGATCAACAGAGACTGGATGGGACGCAATGGGCCCGTCAAAAATAAGGATCTGTGGGAGGCGCTGCTAGGCGAGATCGAGAAGCGCAGTGAGCAGGGAATGGCAACTAAATTTTGGCGCATCCCGAGAGAATGGAACACGGTGGCCGACGAGACAGCAAAAGACGCCATCACTAACGGTTGGAGATGCAACGGGTGGGTCGATATATCCGGGACGGCCTGGGGCGATGCGCGGGTGCAGAACTAAGACTAGCAACAACGAGAAGCATTATTAGGAGGATGTTTTTTTGCCGACAATAGTACCTCTCTCGTGTACTTGGATACTTTGTTTATTAATTTAGTGTGTTAACTATTCACTAGTAATTCAGTAGAAACTCTGTGTACTGTAATATATTACGCAGTTCATTACTGCAGCTCAATCTTATCCTGACTTACTCAGCGTAATTTGTTTTTTTTTTTAAAAATTCCAAAACGGGAAAGACACAAATGCTTAAACGCCCAACCCCATCTCCAATTTTCTACACCCACACCCCCAACATTGAATTTTACACCTTTATACACACCTTCACACACGAAATCAATATCATCATGCCAGGTCAAACAACAAACAAAATCCTCACCCGCCGGCCTGCCCATGACCAGCTGGTCTGTTCACAACACGGCGCCCGGAAACGCCGTAAATGCGACGTCGACTTCAGACCACAGAGGATTGTGGGCCAGCCCGTGATGGAGATGGTCTTGCCGCCCCATCCCCACACACCTCAAAAATACCAAAACGACGACAACCAAGCTTCCCGCCGCACGAACACGAACAAGCACTCTGCCCACAAGTTTATCCCGCCGTCAAACTCCATATCACCAGACGAACTTTTCTGTGGCCGTGTGGTGCACACCGCCCGCCGGGGTGAGCACGTTATAAGGTACGACGCAGATTCATATGAGGAAAAGGGAGATGAAAATGTTGACCATCATAGCACGCTCCGGTGTACACTCCCGGACGACCCCTCCATCATCATCATCCGCACCAATGGCGCTTGCGTCGAAAGAGAGGGCAACCCCAATGCTGGCTGGGCCTACTGGTACGGCTTCTCGCTGGACGGCCGGCGCTTGGCCTCGGGTCAACAGCTGGACAAGGACGGGCCCCATCGTAACAGCTACGAGGAGTCGAGCGAGCGAGCCAGCCTCCTTGCTGTTGTCTCCGCCCTGCGTCAATTCAAAGATAACTGCCAGGATGTTGGTACTCTTGTGATTGCGACAGACAAGGGGCACGTCGTCGACGGGGCCACTACGGAATGGGCGCCAAAGTGTGTCAAGCACGGCTGGATGGCCCGCAACCGCTCGCCTGGGAACAAGGACTTGTGGGAGGCCCTGGTTGATGAGGTTGCGCGATACAAGGAAAACGGGGTGCATCTCAGGTTCTGGCGGATCAAGCAGCGGTGGAATACTGTAGCCCACGAGGCCGCATGGGAATCCGCTCTTGGTAAGGGGCTGCCAATCTAGGACGATGTTTTCACGATGGACGATGGAGATGTCCTCGAAAACTGGCGAAACTGGTTAATGGATAAACTAAAGCACGCCTGTAGATGGCAAGGTGGCAAAGAGCGGCCACTATAGCTATGATAGTTACTTTAGCACCACGAACAAGTAGATCGTCACTTACAGGAGTTACCAGCGTAAACCTGTTCCACGATGAAAACAAAAGCGTTTAATACCAACAAGATTACCGGTGACTGACTGTGTAAATATGAATTTTTGCTCTCCTGCTCTTATATTTTATTTTCGCCACGTCTCTTTTCGTCTTATTCGGTTGTTGGTTCTCTTTTGCTTCTTCTCGTCTCCACGTTGCCGGAATTACGCTAGTCCTCAATTGATTCTATTTTGTTTACATCGACCAGGGGATGGTTTTGACGAGGAATGGCTCATTCTGCCACCCACGACCGCCCTGCACGGGCCTCATTCATATATTGACTACCTCTGAGCATTGTTCAGATGTCAATACAGACCCCTTTTCGGTCTCTTTGAATTTCAGTATCAACATCTTAAATTTACCCGGTACAAACAACTACATACACCAACCTACATTATTCTCCCACCACCAACAATGAGCTATCAAATCCACCGTGAGCTCGCCGACGGCCGGTGGGTCTGTGCCCGGCACGGCGGACAAAACTGCTACAAGTGCGGCGTCGACTACAGGTGGATGCAACCGACTCGCCCCAAATCGAGGAATCGGGCTGCCTACTCAAGGCCCCATTCCAGGCCCAATCTTGAATCAGGATATTACGATGCCAGCAGTTATGACTACGATAACTATGGCGAGGAATTAAGAAGGCCACCGCCACCTCCAGCTACTCCCAAGCTCGTGCCTGCTTTCAATCGATTGACAAGGGGAACAGGCAGGGCATTTCCTACGAGGTTCAATCCTCCGTTTGCCTCTATTATGCCGCTGGAGTTGTTCTGTGGACGGTTCGTCGTCTATCCTTCCTACTCAAGGTATGCATGCACGTGATGATGTTCTATCAACACATTCTCTACTCAACACATTATTCACTAACAATGTATTATTGCGCCTGTTCATAGATATACCCTGCAGGATGACCCAAACACGATTCTCATTCACACCGATGGCGCCTGTTCAAAGAACGGCTACGATGGCGCACAGGCAGGCTACAGTTTCTGGTATGGCCAAGGCCGCAATCATGGGCGACTTGTGCAGAGTTTCCGTGTCGAACAGACGGGACCCTTTGGCGATCACTGTCGCCAGACCAGTAACCGGGCCGAGCTTCGTGCCGTGATTGCCGCCTTGCGACAGGTCGTCACTCCCGGGGGTATTATCAGAACAGTGGTCATTGCCACCGATTCCGAGTATGTAACGAATGGCGCTACGAAGTGGGCCAAAACATGGGTCAAAAACGGCTGGGTTGGACGTGAAGGTCCTGTTCAAAATAGGGACATGTGGGAGGCCCTGCTGGGGGAAGTCGAATATTTTTCCGATTGCCAAATAGAAGTCAAGATCTGGTCAATTCCGAGAGGGTGGAATGCCGTTGCCGACGAAGGCGCCAAAAAGGCTTCGGCTGAGCCGTATTCACCTCCCACCTGGATGGACCGTATTGCTCGCGATGACAATGGTCACTATATGGTTTATATGTAGGCAATGCGCGAACATGGCGGACATGGTCACTGTTAGCCTATACTAATAAAAAAAATAGGCATATAGTCTGATTGCACGTTTTTCTGTGAAAAGAAAATTAAAATTAAACTGCGTTTAGTCAAGTGGCTTCAATAACGAATTAGGTGATATAAAAGGCGCAATGTATCATCCATCAGATCTCTATTGCCGACGATGAAAAATTGTCGCGAGTCTTGCAAAGTATATATTGTTGGCTTCTTACAGTCCCGCGATAAAATGCTTGTACGTTGTACACGGTATCTACAATGTAATGTAAGTGACGGTATTATATTTGCTCGTTAACACGGCTTTTTTGAAAGATATATCTATAGCCTTATCCACAGTCTTAGGAATATCTTTATCCTGAAATTTTTGGGCGAGGGTAACATATCATCCTCATACACATGACCCGTGCGTTTCTCCAAATGTCTTTTTTCTCACTGTAGCTGCATGCAGTGTGTCTTTTGTCTGATGTAAAAGTTTCCATGACAGAGTTTCAATATAAATTTTAATTCTCATTGTTAACGCTTTTTCTCGTACTTTTTTTTAAAAAAAAAAAATAAATAATTGATTTGTTCCTCCACTTTTTCTCTTTTTTTTCTTCTTTTCTTTTTTTTACATTTTTTATGTCTCTTTATATGGTATCATCTAAAAAGTTTACAGGCTCTGAAATTTGAATGCATAATCTGCTAGCAGTGAGCAATAAAGTAACATATAACAAAATCATGTTGAGGATAATACGAAGTAAAAAATAATTTATCCATGCTCTCAATATTTATCATCATGAACACAAGACTGTCGATTGATCAGCCTTGCAAGTTTATGCAGGGTGAAGTGTCCCACAGTATTTCCCTGGAACTGATATCAGATGTCAGAAACAGAGCACCAATGAAAGGCCAGGCTGATATTGCAGATCTGCACGTGCCAAAGAAGCTCGGGCCACTCGGGCGACTTTTGCGAATCTGAGCGAGTTCCCTGGTCGAGATCCTCCAGATTTACGAGATCCTCAAAACAAAGCAACATTCCAACGGTTGAGAGATGACATGAAATGTCGGAAAAGGATTGCTTGGATGTTTATTTGAGATTAACTCTCGTACGAAGTACTGATAGCGCGTAGCTGTTTTGCTGACTGTGTGGGCTCACCGCATCACGTGTCGTAGATCCTCGTATTTTTGCCCCTGCCACGGCGCCAAAGCTGCCTCGACTCCTTTTCGTCTTTCGGGTCTCTCTCCCTTTTCATGGCAATTCTGTTTCGCTTTTGATCCCTTGCATCTCTTTCATCTCTCCTCCGACTTCTCACATGTTGTTTCGTATCCTCCACTCCTCCACATTCCAGCCCCTCCATTTCGCTGTATTTCGCTCCATCACGCGTCGTTTGGTGCAGCCTGGGCGCAGCAAAGCAAAAGACAGCCAGCGATCCGTGTTTCTTGGCCATCATCTGACCCAGGTCATCCAGGCGCCGAGCACTGCACGATTTCGTCATAGTTCGTTCAGGGCCTTGTCGAGCCTGCCTCGCCCACTGATAAGCCTGCAGACCGCCTTCTTATCTGCGACACAACACCCACAGCCTGGCGCACTTAGCGCCTGCAAAATATCCCCCCATATTCCCCCAAATCTCGCCAAAAAGACCCCAAAAGCCGCCCCAAACGCCCCAAGCCACCAAAACATTAATGGCCAGTTCAGGGTAGCGACAGAGGGGTTCGAGAACGAGAAAAGAACAGAACGCGGTGTCCAGAACAAGACCAAAGAAAACGAATACGCGTTGCCTAGACTTTAGCAGACCGCTTTGTCGAGTCTTTGTCGAGACCCTTAAACTTTCTTTCTTCCCTTCCTTTCTTTCGTCACTTTTTGGGGTTTTCATTTCTTCCCTTCTCTTTCAATTTCTGTCTCCCGCATTGCGCCATCGCCTGCTCTCCGCCTCCCCTAACAGGCCGCGTCTTGTGCATTCTGCCCTGAATCTTGCATCTGACTGAGACGTTACATCAGCCGGCAAGGGAAAAGGCAGCGACGACGACGACGACACTTGACGCTCTCGAAACCGACCGATCTCGATACCTTTGGATATATTTTGCTTTCGTCCCGTTTTCGACGACTTTTTGCTCTCTTTCTTCGACCTGGACATACATGATTTGAGGTTGGACCCTGGATTCTGTTTTTGGACTAGAGGAGCAGAAGGCCCCCCTGAAGCCTGGAGTGCGTGGAGACGATCCCCTGAACGAAAGCGGCAGCGCGCCCACCTACCGTTGATTCTACACAGCGCAGACACACACGCACAAGACAAAACGATGTCCAGCGGCACGGCCAGCGACGGCATCAACAGCAGCGACAATGGACCGGCAAAGAACGAAAAGGTGACGGAGGGCGAGGGCAAAAAGGGCCGATCGTGGCCATGGTCAGGACGGAAGACAAAGGAGGAACCGACGCCAGCTATCAACGTCGACGCACCAGAAGCAGATGCAGAAGATGGAGGCAGAGGACGGCCGACGAAATGGAGCATGGGCGTCCTGAATGACCCCAAGACACACGAAGTGCCAGGTAAGTCCTCTGGACAACCTCTTAATCGTACCGGCACCCGCTAACAGACAGGCTCCGTCCTTCTTCTCACCGGCAAACGCAACGAGCCGCTCGGTCTCCGGAACGCACCGGCGCGCACATCACACTCGTCGCTGCCGGCACAGTCACCCGTCCGCAGTCGTCCGAGCATGGGCAGCCGCCGGCCCAGCCTGGGCAGCCGTCGCTCGTCGCGCCATTCGACGCGCTCGCGCGTTGCCGAGCTCAAGAAGACCGACGATGGCGCCATCATTTTGGAGCCGCAGCCCGAAGACTCCAAAAATGACCCGCTCAACTGGCCGACCTGGCGGCGCGACGCGGCCTTGCTGTCGCTGGGGTTCTACTGCATGCTCGGCGGCGGCATGACGCCCATCCTGGCGGCCGGCTTCAACGATGTCTCCGAGACGTTCCACGTCACCACCGAAAAGGTGGCCCTGACCACCGGCCTCTACATGATGGGCCTCGGCGTCGGGTCCGTCTTCTTCTCGCCGACTGCCATCCTATGGGGCAAGCGACCCGTGTACCTGTTGGCCGCCGTCATGTTCAGCGCCTCGGGTATCTGGTGTGCCACCGCCACCAATTTTACCTCGCTTTTGCTGGGCCGCATCTTCCAGGGCATCGCCGTCAGCCCTGTCGAGTGTCTGCCGTCGGCCACCATTGCCGAGATTTTCTTCTTGCACGAGCGGGCGTACCGCCTGGGCATCTACACGCTCTTGTTGTTGGGCGGCAAGAATCTGTCGCCGCTGGCGAGCGCGGCCATTATCCAGAGCAAGGGCTGGCGCTGGGTCTTCTGGGTGATTGCCATTATTGTCGGCGCCTGTTTCTTTTTGCTGTTTTTCTTCGTCCCCGAGACGTTTTGGGACCGCACGCCGCGGCCCAAGACGCGCCGACCGCGCTCTCGGTCACGCAAGGCCAGCAAGTCCAAGCTGAACCTGTTCCACCACGCCGATGCAGACGCCAGTGCCAGCGCTGGTGAGAACCTCCAACAACAAGAATCGGTCAGCAGCGCTATGCCACAAAGGCCGCCACTGTCGCACCGCCCGACACAGAACCTCCACGTTGGTTTTGCCGTTCCAGAAGAGGAGGCCCAAGGCGAGAAGGAAACTGCTGCAGAACCCAGACCCGAAGGTGCAGCCAGGGCATCGACACCGCCGGCCAGCAATGCCGACGCAATCACCCAGGCTGCACCAGTTACTCCCATCCAGTCTCCAGGACCCGTCACACCTATCCAGTCTCCCGGCGATGTCCGTTCTCCTTACGCATATTCCGAGTCTGACATCGAGACTGGTTCCGGCTACTTCTCAGCCCGCGCCCAAGGCAACGTTGTCGATGCCAATGGAAATCCTGTCGCCGTCGGCCCTGGCGAGTACACCCATGCCCTCCGCTACAAGCCCGCCCAGACGTTTGTCCAGCAGCTGCGCCCATGGAACGGCCGTTTGCACCACGACAACTGGTTCCGCGTTGCCCTGCGTCCGTTTGTTCTCTACGCCTACCCGGCCGTTCTATGGTCGGCCGTCGTCTACGCGTGCTCCATCGGCTGGCTCATCGTCCTGTCCGAATCGGTGTCGGTCATCTACCGCTCGCCCGAGACCTACAATTTCTCGGCCCTCTCAGCCGGTCTGATTTATATTTCCCCCTTTGTCGGCGGCGTCCTCGGCACGGCCGTCGCCGGCAAGGTCAGCGACATCATCGTCCGCTACATGTCGCGCCGCAACGGCGGCCTGTACGAGCCCGAATTCCGCCTCGTCATGGCCGCCCCCGTCGCCGTCACCACTGTCATCGGCCTCATGGGCTACGGCTGGTCCGTCGAGGAAAAGGACGCCTGGATCGTGCCCACCGTCTTCTTTGGCATTATCTCGTTTGGCTGCTCGCTCGGGTCGACGACGTCCATTACGTTCTGCGTCGACTCGTACCGCCAGTATGCCGGCGAGGCTCTGGTCACGCTCAACTTTTCCAAGAACATTTTGCACGGCTTGGTGTTCTCGCTCTTCTTCAACAGCTGGCTCGGGTCCAAGGGCAGCAAGTCCGTCTTTATCTGGCTCGGTGTCATCCAGCTGATCCTGCTGACCGCCACCATCCCCATGTACATTTTCGGCAAGCGGGCGCGCATGTGGACGGCCCGCCGCAACCTGATGGAGAAGCTTTAATTGCCGAGTGATTTTGGATTATATCTTTTTGCATTTTCCTGGATATATGGAGGCATTTTGTTTCTTGTTTCTTGTTTCATGTTTGTTGATTTTATTTGCGTTTTCATTACGTTGGGACAATGTCATGTTTGCATTTCTTATGGATCTATTCATTATTGGGTACTGTCATTCTAGAACAGTCATCTAGATATGGTGCATAGCGTCTGCCATCTGGGACATTTAATTCATATTGTTATTTACTCCATTGTAAGAATTTGAGCTTCTTTTTACTGGTGATTTTGCGACGACAGTGTTGTTCCAATGAGGCCGGAGCCCCACGTTACCATTTTGCGGGGAAAGCTACCGAACTCCGCGAGCTCGAACGTCATTCGTGCTTATCTTATCAGTATCACGGGCAGAAGCGTTCACAACGCGGACCGAGCTAGGACGACCCTTTGATTAAACAACAGAGAGATTAATCTGAAATATTTCCAAAAAAATAAATAAAAAAAATTGACAAGTTGATCACTCAAGATACATTTTATTGACATACTTTCAAACCAGCGGGACACTTGCACCAATCGAAGGCGATTTGTACTCCGCAAGTGAGTCACGGATCCGTGTGGATTCATTGGTGCGGAGAATCGCCGATGGCGTCTTCCCCATGCAGCTCCATAATCTTCCCCAACTTTCAACCTTTCTTACTTTAACCTTACCCAATATCAGTTCAACATTAAGTGAACGGCAGCTGACTCAATACTCACAGCATAACACTTACACAACTCATATCTGCCCATCATGGCCTCTGCTCGCATCAACGGAAAGACGATTGTCATCACCGGCGCATCCTCCGGCATCGGCCGCAGCACTGCCTTCGAGTTTGCTCGTGTCGCCGGACCCGGCACCACCATCCGCCTGGTACTGACCGCACGCCGCCTTGATGTCTTGAAAGAGGTTGCTGCCGACCTCCAAAAGGAGTTTGGCGACAAGCAGACTGTCCATGTCCTGCCCGTCGTTCTCGACGTTAGCGATCCTGACGCCGTCCGCAATTTTGTCCCGTCGCTGCCCGAAGAATACCGCGACATCAACGTTCTCGTCAACAATGCGTAAGCCCCCTTCTCTTGAAGTTCAATTTGAACTCTGCTAACAGGTTAGCGGCGTCGCCAAGGGTTTCGCCCGTGCTCCGGCCATCGCCGAGGCCGACATGAACCTCATGTTCGCCACAAACGTCACTGGTCTCATCAACATGACCCAGGCCGTCTTGCCCATCTACCAGGCCCGCCCCGACGGCGGCCACGGCGACATTATCAACATTGGCAGCGGCGCCGGCCGTCAGCCCTATGCCGGCGGTGGCATCTACTGTGCCACCAAGGCCGCTCTCCGCTCTTTTTCGGAAAGTCTGCGGATGGAGCTCACCAACACGCGCATCCGCGTCATCGAGATCGACCCGGGCCAGGTCGAGACCAATTTCTCGGTCGTGCGCAACTACGGCGACAAGGCCAAGGCCGACGCCATCTACGCTAACGTCGACCCGCTGACGCCCGAGGACATTGCCGAAGTGATCGTGTTCACGGCCAGCCGCCGCGAGAACGTCGTCATTGCCGATGCCATGATCTTCCCGAGCCACCAGGCGGGCGGCGGTGTTATGTACCGGAAGCCGGCGTAAGTGGGGGAGGTGGGGGATTGTTTGTCTGCCAACTACGGAAACAGCCTGGGCAAGAATGGGGGACTGGATCCGATAAGTGAGAGATAACATCCCAATATACCACCCGAAAAACCGCACAGAAGATTCCCTTCTTTGGACGTGCTCCTGTGCCGTCCCTGCTCCAGCCTGCTTAAATGTATCTCGAAAGGTTATAAATAAATGAGTTATTACTTTATTGAGGTGGTATTAGGATATAACCTACCGCCCTCTGTATAAAGAGGTAGCTTATTCCTGTCGTCTTTTTCGTGACCTCGGCCGCCCGCCGTATGTCTTCGTTTTTCTCGTATTCCTTTTGTATTACCGTTTCCTCGTATTGCCGTAATGACTTCGTACTTTTACGAAAGCTTGCTTTTTAAAATATTGTACCTGTAGGTTTATTTGGCCGACTAGCGGCTCGTTTGAAAATGGAGAATAGTTTGATTGTTTTAGTGTTTACGATACCGAGCTCGTTACGCTATGAATAATCTGTTTAAGAGTTTATGAATGTGGTTGTACTCTCCTAAACCTCTTTGTGCTCCTTAAGGCTAACAAGCTTCCTATCGGGAGTTTGATAACGTCAAGGGCCACATGGTGGTTGGTATCGAGGCGACCGAGACGGTTCCAGTCGTGAATGGTGCCGTGCAAGTGACGGTGCTGGACGTCTAGAACTATTATCCTCAGACGCTGTTCTTATACTCTGTTACGGTACAGGATCAAGGGCGAAATGGGCATTGGCAAAATCGCGGTCACAGACAGAACTCAGAAAAAAATGCAGGACAGACTGTCGTCACCAGTATGATAGATTTAATCCGGTTGCAAATGCGGCCTTTCCAATGCTCGCTTGTGGCTACAGGCTGCCATTGGCAAACTTTGAAACCGCCACAAAAGAATCTCTAGACAGCTTTTATTTTGATTTTCTACTTGATTAAGCTCACTGTCTATTACAGTTTCCTGAGATCTACATGGCAAATATCTACAAATCTGGCGACAAGTTTAAATTAGCCGTGGTTCAACAGACCGGCCCATGCTGGCTATATACCACAACGCTTTCCTTTTCGTCTACGCCACCGTCTCGGCAGCCTCCACCTCGCCAACCTCACCGACCTCACCAGCCTCCAGTCTCTTGGCGCCACCAACGACGGCCATAATTTCTTCCTCCTGGCGGGCCTGCTCCTGTGTCATGTTCTTGGCAACCGAGACAGCGTCGAAAATGCTGTTGGTGTGGCGGAAAATAATATCGATATCTTCCAGGCTGCGACCCTTGGTCTCAGGGAAGAAGAAGTAAACAATGGGGACAAACGACGCATTCAGCACGGCAAAGACAATGTAAAACTTGTTGCCAATGCCCGCGGTACCAACGGGCGTGATTTGTGCCACAATGAACTGGCACAGCCACTGGGTGGCGTTGGCGGTGGCCGTAATGGGAACGCGGTAATGGAGCGGGGAGACCTCGCTGGCGTACAAAAAGGTTTGACCCAGGAAGCCGAATGGGTAGAAGAACTGATACACGAAAAAGGCCACGACAGCGGCAATCTTGCCGTTGCCCGTCAAATCGCCCGTACCCGCCACGACGGCGCAACTCAACGACAAGCCAATACCGGCCGACATGAGGAGCGTACGGCGGCCAAGGCGCTCAATCAAAAAGATGGGAACAATCGAAGCAAGCGTCTGAAACGAGGTCAGGCCGCAGCTCATGTAGTGTACATTGACGCCAGCAAAGCCCAGGCGCTCAAAGACGGTGGACGTGTAAAAAATCACTCCACTAATGCCGCAGAATTGTTGAAAGACCTGGACTGTGCAAGCGAGCGCGGCACGATGGAAGACACGCTCTTCGCCGTTGTGGAAGACGTCCTTGAGCGAACCTTGGGTGAGAGTCAACGAGGCCTCGATGCCCCGCAGAATCTCGTCGACCGAAGGAGAAGTGCCGTCAACTTCGTCGTCGCCGGCAAACGCCTCGAGCACCTGCCGAGCCTCGTCGACGCGGCCCATCTTGACCAGCCAGCGCGGCGACTCGGGCATGAAGAAGAGCAGAGGCAAGACAAAAAGCGCAAAGATGACGGGCACAATCAGCGGTATGCGCCACTGCAGGTAGCTCTTGGACTCGGACGTGATGAAGGAAAAGCCCAGGTCCACCCATTCAGACAGCGTAATGCCCGCACTGATGGACAGGCCCTCGACAATGACCAGTGTGCCGCGGTGGGCGGTGGCCGCACACTCCGACTGCCACACAGGGACCACGGCACTAATCGTACCAACAGCCACACCGACCAGCAGGCGGCCAACAACAAACTGGCCCACGGAAAACGACGAAGCTTCCACCGTGAAACCGACAATCGAGACCAGAAGACCCACCGCCAACGTCCTGAGCCGGCCAATCTTGTCCGAGTAGGCGATGCACATCATGGACCCGACGACGGCGCCCAGGTCGTAGCAGCCAGTCACAATACCCTTGACGCTGGCAATGTGGGAGTTTTGTGCGGGCGTGCCGCTGGTGACGTCGTAGGCCGAGGGGAACTGCTGGATAAACGACGGCAGACCGGCGATGCCGCCCATCACACCGCCGGCCATGCCAAAGAGGATGAAACTGGGCAGCACAATAAGGACGACAGTCGCAATGTGCAGACTGTGGCCACGGAGGCCGAGGTACGATTTGGTCGCCATCTTGGGAAGCGAGGATTGTCGAGCAAGGTGAGGGTTGTCGAAGAATGTAAGACAATCAAGGAAAAGAAGAAGAAAAGAAGGAGAGTGAAGGTGAAAAGAGTCGAGAGGGTAAAATGAGAGTGACAGCTGATTACAACTCGTCTGAATTGATCGTTGCTGTTGCTGTTCTGAATGTCTGCTCACCACCGACAGATGAGGACCCTGGATGGTTTTTATCTTGAGAGCCTCGTGTGTTGAAGTGCATATCGAAGATTTCTTTCCTTCTTTTCTTTCCTTTTCCTCTCTGATTTTCTCCAAATTTCCCCTCATACAACAGACTTTTACCACTTTCAGATAAGCTTCCCCACGGGGGCCCCTAAAGAGTGCCAGTGGATCCGTCTTGCGGAGACAAAAAACAGAAGGCGCACATGTGCACGTTGCCAGTGAAGCCAGTCAAGCCACTCTCGCGGTATGGCGTGCTGCCAAGTGGTCTTGTTCCTGTTCTTTCAGCCTTGGCAGGCTCTGTTCTTACTGTTCCACGGCATGTTTGTTTCCATGGGAAGTGGCACGTCGTGTGTATTGAATCATGCTTATCGTCTTTGATGCTATTCTTACTGCTTGTGGCGAATCTATGTACGGAGCAAATATGGTTAGATAAGCAAAGTCTTTGTCTCGAGGAGCTTCATTATTACTACTTTTCATTGTCAGTCTCCCGTTGAACCAGTCTGCACAACAGTTTACTTTAAAAACAATACAGAGGCAATCGTGTTTAAAGTGAATGAACGCAGCATCTTAAACAACCAGGCAACAGAAAAAACAGGTAAATAAAGCCGCGGCATCTTGTATTCTTCCGCGGATGGAAACAAGTAAGATGATGCAGACAAACGATCTTGAGATGTCGTGACTAGATGCCGTTACTATTTTCAAGACATCATCTTCGGCTCGGTACACCGAGCAGCGAGCAGCGCGTTACATATCAAAATAGGGCTGAAGGAATCGTGGTGTACCTCACAGCAGATATTGGGCAACAATATGGAGTGCATGAGGAGAGATTACGGAGCGAGATCTGACAAGGGATCGATAGAAATCGGGGAAGCAAAAGGAAAGTACCGAAAAAAAAAAGAGATAGATGAGGCCGGGCCGACAACGCGTAAATAGGAGAATGACAGCCGCCTATGCTTCCATGCTTCCTAGTCTAAGTTTAAACTGCGTAGACGCTCCACAATTACTCCGTTTGTTAGCAAGGCGGAAGTGTAGCGTGTTCCGAATGAAAGCGCACTTGGCATTTTGGCACATTCTCAAGTGCGGAAAACCAACAGGCGGAGACAAAATGACAGGGGAAGGGCAGCTCCTAGTAATAGCGGGCACCGATAGCGAAAGCGGAAATATGGGAGGTTCTGCACGGCGATTTCGACGCATTGCTCAAGCCCAAGAAGTCAGCCAAGCCAGCTATTCATAACGGCTGTTGCTGCGTTTTAAAACATTGCACAGTCTTCTGCCTCCACGGGTTTTTCGTTTCCGTTTCCAAATCCCAAAAGTTGCGTCTGTTAACTTGTCACTCTCCTTTTCACCAAGCATCGGGGAAACTCCGTCACCAACCAAGTATTCCACCATCATCACCTGTTAGCGAACTCCGTAATCCGGAGGCATAGCAAAGAACCATGTGTGTGGATACACAAGGACAATGAGTATTTGGATACACTGCTCTCTACGCGGTACTTGTTTCGACTTTTTCGATCATGCACTTTCCGGCATGAATCCATCACCGCCACGACATAATCAACGCTCACAGCATCTTCACTCATGATTTACATGTCTACGACTCACGCGATGACATCTATTGAGACGAGTCCACCACCAAATGGCGACAATGTCGTTTACGTCGACACAGCGCTGGGATCCTTGCTGGCAGGGTGGGAGTCGTTAGAGGCTGCTCCTTCATCAACGTTGCGAGAGTCTCAAGAATCCGGCATCATCAAGTGCCTGAATGTGAAGTACGCCGACATTTTCTACCGATGGGCTGCGCCGCAAATACAAACGTCGACAAAGCTTTGGGACGGCACACGCGACTGCACTAAATTTGGCCCGGGCTGTCCACAGATCAAGGGCCCAACCGTCCAAGTTGCTGGTGTGCCCATGTTCGGGCTGGACTCACCGTTCCCGCACCGCGCCGAGACAGAGGATGAGTTTCAGTGTTTGAATCTGAACATCTACGCACCGGGAACAAAATCAGGAGAGACAGCAACTGCAACACTATCAAAAGACCTCCCTGTCCTAGTATGGGTGTACGGCGGTGCATACCAGGTCGGCTCTGCGTCGGTGGATGCCTATGACGGAACAGAGCTGGTGCGGAGAAGTATCGAGATTGGCAGCCCTGTCGTAGTTGTGACAGTCAACTACCGCGTGGGCGTCTTGGGCTTCCTCCACAGCCGACAGCTGGTCGCGTCGACAGGATCGTCAACGGGAAACCTCGGCCTGCTCGACTGCAAGTGTGCATTTGACTGGCTGCGTGACAACATCCAGCACTTTGGCGGCGATCCGCGGCAGCTGGCGGCTGTTGGCGAGTCGGCCGGCGCGGGCACGATTCACCATTTAATGACGGTGCCTCAACTCTATGTTGATGTGTCGCGCGTCATCCTATCGTCGTCGACGTGCATGTCGATCCAGCTGCAGCGAGCAGAGGAGGCACAGAAAGCGTTTGACAATATCTGTCAGAAACTGGGTGTCGACAAAACCTCGTTCGCCGTTGTTGGCGACCTGCGAACTGTGCCTGTTGATCAACTGGTCGAGTCAACATGGTCCATGAATGCCGCATTCCGGCCAACCTGGGACGACATCACTATCAAAGCCGATCCACGCGAGGCAGCTTTCCGACCTGAGCTGTGGAATCCGGCGTTAAAGTCCATTATAATGGGAACATGCGAGAATGAGGTGCGATCTCATCCTTTTCCTCTTTTCCTGAATACTTTGTCAACGTCTGGCTAACCCTTGACAGCCCTGGCTCCGTGAAACTGTTATTTTGGCGAACAATAAATTACACGACTTCAATAGGACGATAAGCAGCCGCATACCACCGGTAGACGATCTTCGGCAAAGGGCAGCGCAAATATACGCCGACAACGACGGCGATTTCTTCCCATGGTACGAACCTGATCATGAGCTCCGTGTACCAACACACAACAGACGAGTCATGGCCTTCGAGGGTCACTGCAAGTACAACACACCGGGCGTTTTCTTTGCCCAATCCTTCTTGAAATCCAATCCTAAAATCGAATGCACACCAACGGTTTACCGCTATGTTTTCAACTACAAGACCGCCCACTGGCCCGACCGTTGGCCAGTTACACATACGGCCGACATTCTACCAATGTTCTTGCATAAAAGTCTGAACGACACAGACCGCCGTGTGGCCGAGTCTTTTGTTGATCAGCTACTAGAATTCACATCAGGGAGGCCACTCTCATGGCGACAATACGCCGCCGACAGCCATGTACTCAATGTACTCGGCCGCGACGGTGCATGGTCTATAACAGATGAAGCCCACGAGACAGTGTTTGACTTGACTGAAGACCACGTTCAACTCTGGAAGGATGTTCTCAAAGCAATACTTGCTACGGGGATAAGCGGTTGGACAGAGATGGGAAGATGACGTTTATGATGAAAATGACCGTCATCACGGCATTCTATTGTATGCATCTTCACAGTTCACAATGTACATTTACGTTAGATATTAACTGACGTTAATTAGAAGTAAGATGAAAAATAAAATAAAAATATAAAATAATTTGTAACAAGTTCAAATCATTACCGAAAACAAAAAAGATAAAACAATAACAAAAAAGGGAGAGAAAAAAAGAAGAAAAAAGAGGGGGAAAACATCTATTTACGCATTGGATTTAATGCTTCCTGCAGGTCACGAACAACCTTGATTGTTTCTTGCTTTGAAAGCGAGAAAGGGTTAAGATACACGTAGCCATCTCTTCGGATCCTCATTGCCTTGAAAACCCCCCACATGCCTTCGTAGCTGTCCAGCTTTACAACTGATTGCATGTTATGCTGCAATAAGAAACCAAGTAGGCATGCTGCCAGAGATGCAGCAACAGGCGCTGCAAAGCTTGTCCCGGACTCTCGTTGCCATTGCGCATCGTCGAGAACTGTCGTCGGCCAGACACCCTGTATGTTCTCACCAAGGATACTAAAAAAGTTACTATTACCGTTTCGGTCATCAATTGATGGAGTGAATTTGGAAGGGTTTCTATAGCTATTAGTCGAGTAGATGCAGAATACTCGCGGGTGCTAGGCGGGATAAGTTATTCCACGGTTGCCTCCATCGTTGGAAGTTGTAGTAAAAACTAGGACATCGGTATCAAGCGTCTTCTTGAGTTCTTTATCGATGGATGGTACTGTCTGGTCGAAACCTAACGATAGATTGATGATACTACACTCCCAGTCATTCACCGCCATGTGAATTGCCTAGGTTAAGAATGTAGGTTAGCAAAGGGTTGTGATAAAATACTTAAATGATTTTAACTGCCGGCACTTTAACAAAAAGAAAGAAAATACGACTGACCTTCCCAATGTTTCAGCCTGTGCGATTGACATTTTTCGACTATCGCTGACTTTGGCAATGTAGAGATCTACATTTGGGGCCATGCCTAGAACGATGCTGGCAATGCGCGTACCGTGTCCGCATGTGTCGCCGGCATTCATGTTATCCATACCGCCCTGCCCGCCTGTGAAGTCAACAACCTTCATAATCAGACCGTTGGCCATCGCTGCCTGAATGTCCGGGTGGCACATATCAATACCGGTATCGATAATTGCCGTGCGAATGCGTTAGGTGTTTTCAGGCTCAAGCTCTGTGAGCGACGCAAGAGACGCAAGTCTCTTAAATTGTGAGAACCAGGCATCAGTGAGGTGTCCGCCACCTGGCGTTGATAGATCAGAGACTCCAAAGACAGTGTGGAGCTCACCGATAGCGTCTGGAGCCTCCTTGAGGTGCCTGTTTAAATGATGCCTACGTGTGCAATGTATTTCTCGTGGACACTACGTTGAGGGGATCGTCGACAAACATGTATGAAACGGGGCCTAGATGTGACGACTTTGAAATTTCCACACAGGGACAGCCGGAGTGGACCTTTTATTCGCACGGGTTTAGCTCTAGGCATCTAGCAAGAAAATCATCGAAAGTGTTAGCTCCATCATTGGCCTAGACATCGACCATGACATCACTTGTGGTAGAGCTACTAGCGGTGCCACAACCCTTTGCCTAGAAGAATATTACACTGCAGCATGTGTCTCACTAGACCATTGTTGATGTTAATACTCGGTTTCTGTATTGAAGTTTGTTTCGCATACAGACTGATAGCCAATGTGCCCATATAATTCAAAGTCATATTTCTATTGTACAAGAGATAGACGGAAATTAGTCTGAGACTTCCACTGGATCGATTTCAATCTGCCCAAAGCCGGCTGAGGATTGCCATCCATTGCGAGCGACCTCCAGCTCAGCCTCTGTCGGCATGTTGACAATTAGCAAGTAGAGAATATTCTGTGCCTAGAATTTAGCATATGCTGTTTGTGCGGAGTCAATCGATGTGAGTGGCTTACCCGATTAATGCGGCGATGGCTTTGCTCTAGTAGCTCCGACTGTTGCTGAAACTGTTTAAGCTGGACCTCAAAGACGCTCTCGTACTGTCGAATGTAGTCCTGTTGCTGCTCCGGTGTCAAGCCCATACCCTGCAACACTTGGTCCAAGTTGGCCATTTGGGCAGCCTGTTGGTCGCGAATGGCCTGCTGCTGCGTAGCGTTGGCCGATCGGAGTGTTTCCCTCTGCTCCTCGACATTTGGTGTGAGCTTGCCACCAGAAACCAGACCTAGCAGGCCGCCATTGCTGGCTGGGTGATTGGGATCGAGGTAGCGATTCGAAAAGGGCTTCGTTTGAGGAGCGGACAGGATGTCTCCCTTGCTCTCGGCAGCCTGGAAATTGAAAAAAAAAAAAAAAAAAAAATTAGGAACGAAACACAAAAATAGAGCAATGCGAAGCAACGCCACGCCTACTTACATAGCGAGCCTGGGCACGACGGTCAAAGTAATTATTGAGTCTGGTAAAAGCCCTTTTCTTTTTCTTTTCCCCTGCGTCCTGGGACGACTGGGAGTCCGATGACTTGTCTTTCGATGTGTGCGGGTAGACCAAAGTAGCCACGGTGCTTGGAAGGCTCTCCTCGCCGTGGGACACACCGGCCGTAGGGCTGCGCAAATTGCGTTTGGCCGTAGACAGAGGACCTGCATCAGCGGTGGATATGCGCTTGTGGGTTGACAGAGCCTGGGCCGGATCGGGCTGGGCCATTTGCCCCATAGCAATCGGATTGTATGACATGATCAGACAGTACAGGCCACGGGGGCGGAAGAACTGCTCGTTCATGCGATCCATGAATGCATTTGTCCTGTGCAAGGTAGCAGCTTTGGTTAGCGAGAACAAAAGTAAATAAAACATCGAGCATGATAGTCTAGACAACTTACTTCCAGCGTGTCTCCGCCTTGGCAACGATGCCGGCGATGATTTGTACAGCGGCCGACACGCCCAGGGCAATGTGGTTGGGAATGAAACCCGTGCCCATGGCGGCCACTTGGATGGCATGCAGCCACTTGGAAGCCTGCGCGGCCTTGTTGGTTGCGCCAATAAATTCAAGGAATGATGCCTCGTCGATGCCGTAAGCTGCGAGGTCCGGTGCGTATGCCTTGACAAAGCCGCGCTCTTTGTTCCCAGGACGTCGCTGGGGAATGACCACCGGAGCTTGTAGTCGGCGAGGAGTTGACGTTTCACTTCCGTCTGCGCGGAGCTGGTGCGCGGAAATGAATGTGTCCAAAGCAGCATCCGCGTTTTGCTGCTGCTGCTGCTGGGCGACAGGGACATCAGAATCACTGTCGGCCGGGGACGATGTGCGGGCATCACTTGAAGACATGTTGAATTGTTTATTGGGGGAAGGGGGGCATTGAGAATTGGTAAAATGCTAGGTTTGCGACAGAGAAGATTTTTTTTGGAAAGGAAAAGAAGCGTTCTCAGGCCTCCTTTAAATTCTATTTTCCTTTCCATATATTATTACTCAAGCCTCGATGCTCGTATTGACGCGCTTGCGGAGCATCTCTCTGCATCGCAAAACAAGCTTTTATCTGGCGATGATGGAGGGTAGAATCTGACTGATCTGCAGTGGTTATCCCGAATATGTCAATTGACGTCAGCCACAGCCTTCCAAACAGGCCAAAAAAAATAAAAAAATTCAAGGAGCATTCGCGCAAAGGGTGCCCCACATCGCTTTTCGTGGCATATTTCCAGATTCGGTAATCTATGTCAACACGTCCGATTGCCCTTATTTCACCAACTGGCTAAGTCAATTAAAGTGGCTGTCTGCTTGCCCGCCAGTGAGCCGACCATGGAGATACCAGTACTGTGTCCTCTGTCCCAGTAAGAGTAAACGCAACATCCCTAAAGCGGGGCGACAGCAAATATAATGGATGATCCAACTTCCAATGAGTTCTGTCTGTGATCGTATTCGTCTGATCTTGTCCTGCGCTTGTCTTTTGCCCCGCCGTGAGCACCGCGGTTGCCTCAAAATGCCTCCGCAGACACTCATTGTCTTTGATTTCTTCAGTTTCGTCAATTCTCCCAGCATCCTCGGTTTGCTCTGTTTTCTTTTTTTCACCTGTCCCATTCCTACCCCATCTTCCGTCTCGTCTGCCACTCCCTCTGCATCTCCATACCCATAGTATGTTGCTCCTCTCCAGACTACTCGACCCCCGTGTTGTTCCCGACCAGCGAACTGTGCGCCACGCCCGACAACAAACGCTGCGTTCGATTTGCGAGCGAGTAAGGTGACTTGTATTTTACGAGTATGTGTCAGCACCAACCATTTCCGACCCTCAACTGCTACGTGATGGATTCTGGTACGGTCGGCATGACAGACATTTCCGTACAGCTAGAGGTGACCGAATACAGATACAGATACTGGTCGTTTCTTCCCTTTTCATCACAGATTCCACGCAGCCGGGAAAATCTAAGTTTTGCCTTGAAAGGAAATCAATAGCGTGACAGTTGGATCTGGCAGGGCCGGCTCTAGCCGATCTTAGCACGAACATGCATGAACTTTACTCGATTACTGGCGTGCCAATCCAGACGATCAATTCGGGAACACTACAGACGTGGATTTAGGCCAGTCTCGTCGGCACCCGCGGGGCACATAATATTTTGAGAGCGGGGAGTTCAGTTCAGCAGCATGAAAGTAATGGCAAACAATGAAATTGCATGTGGGCGGCCAGCCCCGTCCATAAACCTTTCTCGTCCGACCGTTTTAACATTTGAAAAACGAAAAGCTGCACTAAACATCACCGGCACCCAACAGTACAAAGATCAAGAGCATTTTCCACGATCTGGCGCTTGGCCTGGCAGCCAATACGGCCCTTGCTGGCAACTGCCGTCCAAGCAAGCCTGCGTTGTCATCCATATCATCCGCGTCCTCCGCGTCTTCCGTTTCATCACCTTCCGCATCTCCGTCTATCACACCAGCAGGATGTGTTAACAAAGTCGTCAACGGCAACTTTGCCGACGGCAGTGCCGGCTAGACCACCAGCGCCATTCCTGGCGGTTCGATCACATTTCTGCCGCTCGGCCAGTGTCCGACGTGGGCGCCACTTACGATCTCAGCCTGGTCTTCACGACACCGACCGGCTCATTTTCGGCAACGTGCACGGTGGCAGACCTAGAGAGCGGCAGCAACATCAAGTCTACCGTGTCGAACAGTCCCGACGCGGACTGGACTTTGTTCGCGGGTGAGTTTCAGCCGGCGAGCGCGACGACAACGCTGACGCCCTCGCTGGTCGGGTTCACGACGTTTTCCATTTCGGATATCTCGGTCACGACGGAGTGCGCGAAAGAGGCGACGAAATGATAGACAGGGACGGTACCCCATAGATGACATAGACTACATAGCGCTGTACATTTCCGGATACTAGTGAATAGACCTTGTTGATAGCAGTTGTCCATTCGCCAGACTCAGCCCATCATCACGTCAAAACTGGAAGTGTCCCACACCGTCGCCCAGCAAGCTAGTCCCGTGCATCCTATGACACTCCAGAAACCAAAAACAGCAAGTCTTTGCCGCCATTCCAATGGCCATATGCCAATGCCTTGTCGATATCTATCTCCCAAAACCCTCGCAGTGGACCATATGGTCCATCTGGTTTGATCCATTTCCAGACCGGAACGCGACCATCTGGAAATATCTGACCCGGGTCGGCATACTGACTGTACATTGGGACCTTCCACAGATTTATATTCCCATTAAGGCCAATCTCCTCAAAACCTTTAACAATCGACAGTGCAGTGCCGAGATCCGTCGGGGATCCTTCCGTGTAGAATTCCACAAGCGGTACTGAATCGGCGATTTTTGCCGTTTTGGGCGTCGCACCTTCCGCTTTTGTCTTGAGAGTGACCTTCGTTCCTGCCAATCCGTTTTTGGTGGTTGAGGGTCCGTGACGGCCAGCCTCGTGGTAGAGAGAAACTGATCTCCATTCACAGCGTCTGCTGGTTCCATGATTGATCACGTAGCTATAAAGCAGTACGAGGTTCAGTTTGGCTGCGTTGCGCTGATAGTGATGTCGCACATAACCTCGAAGAAAATAGGGAGATGTACAATCGAAGAGGAAATGTCCCGTCACTTAAACAGATGCAGTCACTCTAGCCGCATGACTCTAACTCCTCATGAGCTCAGCCTCACATTATTTGGCCCCCGCCGGAGGAGAGGATTCTGACACACTGTGTCACCGGAATTAATGAGACCTCCCAGGTTTTCGTACAACCTTCCATTCGTTTTCTGTGCGTAATATGAATATATTAAAAGTAACCAATCAACTCCTCACAACACCTCGCCATCCTATCTCTAAACTTCATTTCTTCACCATTTTCATCAATCATCTCACATCAGTCCCTTCATGCCTCCAGGACATAGCGGTACCGTGCCTTGCCCTCGTCCATGTCGACGACGGCGGCATTCGCATCCTTGAGCGGGCGCACCTGCACCCATGGTTTGATGCCCTTGTCGGCGGCCAGCTGCAACATCTCGCGGATCTCCGAGGGCGCGCCAATGGCGCTGCCGCCGACCTGGATGCCGCTGCCGACGAGCGTAAAGGCCTTGATGGGCGGCAGGTTGCCGCCATCCGGAATACCGACCTGGACAAACGTGCCGTGCACTTTCAGGAGTTTCAAGTAGTCGCTCATGGGCATCTTGGCGCTCGAGATGGTCGAGACAATCAGGTCGAGGGTGCGCGCGTTCTTAGTGGCCCAGTCCTTGTCCTCGGCGGTGGCAATGTACTCGTCGGCGCCCAAGGCCAGGGCGTCCTCGCGCTTGTCGTTTCGGCGCGAGAGGGCGACGACGCGGTCCGCGCCCAGCGCTTTGGCAAACAGGACACCGAAATGGCCCAGACCGCCCACGCCGACAATGCCGACCGTCTTGCCCGGGCCGGCGCCGTGGCGTTTTAGCGGCGAATAGACGGTGACGCCGCCGCAGAGCATGGGCGCCGCGTGCTCCGACTTGAGCGCATCAGGGATCTTGAACACGAAATGGCCGTTACTGCGGTTGTACGTCGCGTAGCCGCCGTACGACTTGCCGACTTCGTTGGGGTGGATGCCGTTGTAGGTGCCGACGCTGCCGCGTGAGCAGTAGCTCTCCATACCCTGCGAACATTCGGGGCAGTCTTTTTGGAGACACGAGCGGCCCTGTGCGCCGACGCCGACACGGTCGCCCACTTTGACGTGTTTGACCTCCTTGCCGACGCGGACCGCCTTGCCCACGATCTCATGGCCGACGACGCAGGCTAAGTACACGGTTAGTGAATGTCAATGAGGGTAGGTGTGACTGTCTTTCTGCTACACAGGGTGGACTCACGATACTTTGTTTCGCCCCAGCCCGACTGCAGAGTGTGCAGATCCGATCCGCAGATGCCGCAATGCGAAACCTGGATGTCGACGTCCGTCTCTTCCCACTTCTTGGGCGCAAACTCGCCCCACTTCATTTGGCCCTTGACGCTGTTGCTGTCGAGGCCCAGCCAGCCCTCAAACTTATCGGAAGACATTGTGTGGCGTGGCGGTAAAGGTATTATGTTGATGTCTTTGGTCGTGTAATGTGGATATGTTGACGAGACTTTGATTCGAATTGACAATTCAATCGCTTTCGAAGTCTTTCATCATCTCTAGCAACAGGAATGCTCGTCCTTTTATATCTACAGGAGCCATGACGTAAAGCACAAGAGCGTTGCTCTAGAAAAAGAAAGCTTCGAGCTAGCACGAGTACTTCGACGCTTAACTCCTATCATATTTTGGGGCTACTTCGTGGATTTTTCTAGAACACGAAAAAGAAAGTATGGAAAGTCGGGAGGAGAATTGCCTCAATTCGTCCTGTGTGGAGGGTCCGTGGAAGTGTAAATATGTGCTTCAGTTGCGTTTGTGGTGCTTTTGTGCAGGTAATACTAAACTTACTCATCCCGTGAGCTCGATTGGGGGTGCCGAGGAGCTACGCAGACAGGCGGGCTTTCAGCTTTCGACAAGCTTGAAAGAAAAGCAAAAAAGATGTTGAAAGACGCTGCCATTGAAGGGAGGCGATTTCCGAGATTGGGGCAATTAAGGCAATGATGCGTGCTCTAGGAGTTAAGAAAGAAGCCGAATGGAGAGGGCAATAGAGGCGAGAAGCGGAAGAAACAATGAAACTCAGCTTCTGTATGGTCCTTTTGCAGGAAGCTGTTGGCGCGATGTCGTTTTGGGTTCGTTTTCGGGCTGTCTTGACTCCTTAACAGGCCGAGCAGGCTTGTCTCAATTGCACTAGTGGAGATAAAGGGATGACAACTGCACAAATCGGGAAGATCGAGACTTTGGAGACCTTTTGCAGAGTTTCTCGTTTTGCAGACTGCAGAGGTGTGAGTGGAACTGCAAACTCTTTACTCTAATGGGACATGTTCCGCGCAGTTCGTAGCTGCATATGCAAGAGAAAAAAAGGAACAGAAAGATGTCGAGAATCGCTGACGCCAGCATAGAGGCGAACAGAGCGAGAGCCGAGAAAAAAATACTTCATGGTGTACCCCATAGCTTTGAGCTGTTTTCTTCTTGTTTTGGCGACACTCTGCTTAACACCGATTTGATTTCAAAGCGACAAGATTCAACAATCAGTATCTCCGCAAAGTGGAAAAATGAGGCAATCAAGTAAATTCATCATGTTAGTGACGTTAAACATCGGGACATTTTCCAACGATCAATCCTCGGGAGGATCGTCAACCGTCGCAGCCTTGCCGGCTTCCGAGTGCCGTTGCAACGGGACACTATCGCTAGTTCTCACTCCCTCGCGTGGGAAACAAGCGCTGAACTGGAGTTTCCCGTGTGAGGCACAGCCTTTGTCTTCTTTCGGAGGTTGTAATCCCGACAAACGACTATCTCGTGTGTTATCTAAATTCCGGCAGGAAGTAATCCAGTTGCATAAGCTTGCTTTTCGAATAATCCACCTGCATTAACACCTTTTACCGTCACGTTGAACTCGAATTGAGTCTTCGAAACGAAGAATGTCGTGAGAAAACGAGAACCTCATTGGCTGGGCCGGTATTTGGACTACTTGGACCTTATGATTCATGTAATTACCCGTCGTCGTTTTCGCTGGGCTGCAATAATTCGGACACAGTACGGTCCAGACCTTGGGTCAATCCTTCACCCCGCTCCTTGACATTTAATCTGTGATTTGAATACTCATTGTGACGTAAGTAAACGGCATTGCGTGCATGATCCTAACGTGTTACTAACTGTACTTTTCATGACATTAAGTCGGCTAGACAAGAACGCATAAACTCTAAATATCCCTATTCCCAATTGCTTTTGTGTTGCTGTTGCTTTTCGACATAAACGTAAAAGAAATACGGCTGTAAATCGTCATGACAGGTGACAATAAGAAAGAGACATGACAAAAAAAGACATCCTTCATTCATGAAACACATGAGACACATAAGACGTGAAGATGAGAGACAAAGAAAGAAGAAAGATGGAAAGAAAATGGAAAGAAAATAAGAAAGATCATAAAGATCATAACCCAGAGGTAATATGAAAAAGGAGAGGCTCCAGAGATTCAAAAAGTCGGTCAAGAAAGACAGAAAACTCGCTCAATGATTCCCCACGCTTGATTTAATCCTTTCTGCGCCAGTTGTTGGAGCCGAGTGCCCGCGGCGGGCCGTCGTCGGCCGTCTGCCGCTTCCGGTAGCCGGTGTTGTTGCCGTCGCGGTCACCGTTGATGTTGATGTTCAACTCGCCGTTGCGGTCGTAGTTGTAGTTGTTGCGCTGCTCGTATCTTGTCCGGCCGCCCTCTGTCTTGCCGTGTGCAATCGACACCCGCAGCGTGTTGCCCTCCTTGCCGTGGGCCTTGCCGTTCAGGGCGTTTATGGCCTTTGTTGCCTCCTCGGCCGTCGCAAAGTCGACAAAGCAGAATGCCTGGTTGGTCTCGTGGTCGCGGGCGGCGATGCGCTTGGTGATGGCGAGCGGCGAGACTTTGGCTTCCTGCAGGAGTTTGCCAATTTCCTGCTGGTCCTGCTCCTCGTCAAGCGTGGGGCCGAGGTTGCCAATGTACAGCCGCTTGCCGCTGGGCTGGTCGCGCGTGCTGTTGCCGTTGCCGTTGTTGTACTGCGCGCTGCTGCGGCCGTCGCCGTTTCGCGCGTCCGTGCCCTTTTTCAATTCGCTCCAGCGGCTGCCCTCCGAGTTTCCGTTGTTGTTGTTGTTGTTGTTGTAGTTGTTGTAGTTGTTGTAGTTGCTCGAATCTCTCGACGAACCCCAGCGGTCGACCAGCCGATCGCTGCGCTGGCTGTTCTGCTTGGGCTGGCACGGGCCGACCTTGATATCACGGCCGTGGATCTTCATCACGAGTGAGAGTGATTTAATCGCCGACTCGGCCGTCTTGGGGTCGTCGAAGTCGACAAAGCAGTAGCCCGGGTTGCGGCCGGTGTCGTTGATCGACATGTGGATGCTCCCGATTTCGCCGAAGCCGTGGTCCCGGAGGGCGTCCTCGACCTCGTTGGGGCTGGTGGCGTAGGGGACGTTGCCTAGGGAAGGAAGCAGAGTTAGCATTTCGTCGAACAATACGTCGTACTTCCTCTGCAATTGCTGCTCAAGCTTGTCAAGACCTACCAAGGTAGACACGGCGGGCCACGTCGACGGCGCCCTTCTCACCATTGTGGCTGGGAGAGTCCATTGTTGCGGATGTGGAGGGTGGAAGGAGAAGAAGGGGAAAAGGTCGAAACGCGTTGGTAAACAAAAGGAGACGAACAAAGGCGAGGCCGGTTGGATTGTCTTGTTGGCGGCGAGAACAGGGAGAGAGGTACTGGGTACGGTCCAGATCCGAGTCGATGAAACGGTGAGACGTCGTCCAGAAAAAAAGTACAACCGCACAGTCGTAATTAGGGGGGCCAACAAAAAAAAAACTCTAAAAATGCAGGGGGCTAGACGCGCCTCTGATTTTCTCATTTCGCATTTTGCGGTCAGGAAAGGGTCAAAAAATGTGGGATGCGGGGTCTGATTGGTGCAATTGGCAAATTTAGCGGCTTATGTAATATTTCTCGAAATTTTCCATGGACCCACATCCTGCTGTTTCCCCTGGGCTCGTTCGCGCCAGTGCCTGTGTTAGTGCCATCCTGTCACGATGTTGACATCTGAGTTTTAACTCTGTGCATATTGATGCCGCAAGTATCTGTGTTCTCGGTTTGCAATGCAAAGGTATGGGTACAAAGTCTTGGATTCATCACACCTTTGCCGGACAGGTGAATATTACTTGGAGTACTTCTGAGCAAAAATATTATTAAAAAATCAAACAGTCTGCATTCACGTGCCAGTTAAATTCTTGTTCAACGAAAATAAAATAAATTAATTCCAAAAAAAAAAACATACCCCAACTGAAAGGGTTGACCATGCCAACAAAAAAATAAAAATAAAAAATAAATAAACAAAGCTGTTGGTTAATAAATATAACTTTTAAACTTGACAACTTTGTTGATACAGGACAAAATAAAACGACAATCAAATGACCGTCAAACGAATTTGAATGATAACCAAACTTAGAAATATGAAGTACAAAATAGCAAACAGTAATAATGACACAAAGATCGATGATAAAGATGTAACAAAACCAACACAACAGAAAAACTAGTAACTGAAACGCACGAAAAAAACGCCATTTTGTCCAGTAGCAGCGTCTTCATTGCTTGCACTTGAAGATCTCACAACAAACAGGCTTATTGAACAGCTCGTGGATGTAATCTGCCGTGGTAATGTCAGCTATCCCCTTCAACCGAATTATTGTCCCACTCCGTGCTCTCATCTCCCGACTCTTCCGACTCTTCTATAAAAAGATTAACCTGCGCGTTTTGACTGAAATTTGCCTGGTTGAGCTTGATTCGCTCAATCCGTCGAGCTTCGCGGACTTCTGGGCCCGGGTCTTCCTCAGGCGGGCCTGACAAAGGCTTTTTCAGCTCGTCGATGTCGGCCCCATGTGCCACGAGCAGCGACACAAACTTGGGGTCAGCAATAAATCGGGCATGGCGGCTGGCT
This sequence comes from Sporothrix humicola, assembly GCA_021396245.1. NCBI lineage: Eukaryota > Fungi > Ascomycota > Sordariomycetes > Ophiostomatales > Ophiostomataceae > Sporothrix > Sporothrix humicola. The sequence continues at coordinate 769,153 of WNYE01000003.1, read as the reverse complement.
AGAATACCCAAATTCGCGGCATATATGTCCGTGGCACTGGCTCCATGATCGAGCAGTGTCTCTGCACACCCATAGATGCCCAGAAGCACAGCAATCTGAAGAGTAAGTTTCTTGGCGTTTTGATCCGCTGGGTCAGCACCATTGTTCAGCAGCAAAATGATCATCTTGATGTGATTGCGGAAGACCGCCATGTGCAGCGGGGTTTGGCCTTCAACATCGCATGGACGAACTGGAGCGCCTAGCTTGAGCAGCATGATCACGTCTTGCAAAGTGCATTTGGTGACCGCCAAATGGAGAGGAGTCCGTCCCCAACTGTTGGACATGTAGATCTTGGCACCGTGCTGCATCAAGAGGGTGATGATATCGGCCGTGAAGGAACGGACAGGCATGCAAAGACTTCGCATAATGCACGATCTCCCAGACATATCCCGCTCCTTGGCATTTGTTTGCTCGCCGGACTCTAGCATCTTTTTGGCCACCGAGGTGAGCGAAAGCATGCACACAGTTCCAAATGTTGATTGTGTGGCTAGGGCACTTTAACCCAATGCGGAGGATTTAATTCCGCATATTGTGCGTCAAAACCCACTTGCACCAAGTTCATCCAGATATGGCTCCGGGCATTTGACTTATCACACAATGTCGGGCATGTTGGGACCATCTCTCTTGTGCGTCTGCCGATTGTCTCACGAAGTGGTAGTGCCATGTCATCGAGGTAAGAGTCGTGAAGTCACGGTTTCTGGTCCATGCCCAAACCGCATCCTCCGAGTAGGCGCCCCTGTTCACACATTTTCCTGATTCCAAGTCGGGCAAGCACAGATAGCGAACGCAAATGGGCGAAAAAAGGTCATTTGCTTCTTGGATGGAGAACCGGCCCTGCCAGTATCTGTTGAGAACTTTGCGGCCAATCAGAAAATCAGTCACCGTCTGATGAATGAAAGACACACTCCTGGTTTTCATCTTGTAAGTCACCAGTCCACAGAGATTCGTGATTATGCTTTGGAATGACACGATGTACCTTATATCCTTTTGAAGATCAATGGTTGTCCCGGGATTCAGCTGCTCGTTATCGACCCCATCTGAGAGAGCCAGCGTAAGGGCAACATTGGTTGAATTTAGCGACAGTGAAAGTTTTGTAACCAGAATAATTTTGATCAGTGCTGATGTACGACGAATGTCGGTAGCCCTCCTCAAGATTGCCTCATATGCATCTGCAATCTGGTAGGGAATAGCGTTAAGATGGTCCTCTATGTCACGAGGACGACCAAAGTTGTGAGGCTGCTGACGTATGATATCGAAAGTGGGATGTAGCTAAAGGTACGTTAGATTCTCCATTTGTTTGAGTCGATTAGCCGGTCGCTGCTGGTCTTCTGGGCTGAAATCTCGAGCAACGTCGGCCACCAGATGATCAATAACGATATCAGTCTCCTTGCAGATCTGGACGGCTCTATCGTCGCCATAAAGGCTGCTAAAGTTGTCCATTTTACACTTATAATAAAAAAAAGTAAAAAGTTATTATTAATTATAAATATTAAATAAATTTAATTTATATTAATAAATAAAAGTTTTATACTTAAAGTTTTTTTACTTCGCGAAAATTAATAAAATTTAAACAACCGAGTTTCGTGAACCGAACAAAGCTTCTAATAAACAAAGTATACACAAGTTATTTAACTCAACCTTTCAAACAAAACAAAAGTGGCGAAGAATAATATTAAAGACGGACGCGGCGATCGTACTCTTTCAACGCCTTACGTGTAAAACTAATATCGAAGAGTCTGTCCCAAAACTCGGGAGGATATTTCCAGGATACCCAAGCCTCGAGTTCAGTCTCGCTTCGTATTTTCGTCTTTTTTATTAAAGGTTCGGCGTCAAATCGTAACCGCTCATCGACGTACTATCGTTTTAACGGTAATCTTACCATGAGATTACCGTGTTAAAAGACGAGTCTAAGTGCGTATTTAAGGAAACGGGAGGGAAATGGGAAGGAAATATTCTCGTCGAAGGTCGAAGCGTGAAGTCCAGTTTGCGACTGTTCGCTTCCCGCGTTTTGGTTAGGGTTTTCGCAGTCGAGTCGAGGACATCTTATTAGGCAAGATTAATTTAGGGGGTCAGCGACTTATTTTTCCGAGACTTGCCATGACAGCGCTAAGAGCGGGGAAAATAAAACAACTCCTGAGAGCGGGGAAAATTCAAAACACTTCGGGCGAGAAGTGGGGCGCTTATTGGGCTTTGCCTACTTCTTACTTGAACCTGCTCGTACCCGTTATTCTTTCACGAGCCATTAAAATCCACTTGTCCATGGAGTGATCAGAACCAGACCCTCTCAAATGGTGCGTTGAACAATCGACACACGATGGCAGAAGCTATAGGTCTAGCCTCAGGGCTGTTGACTTTGGTATCTGTCGCCTTCCAGTCCAGCGTCACACTTTACCAGACGCTGAAGAGCATTCAATATCACCCTAAGCATGTTCGTGACCTCCAAGACGAGCTGACCGATCTAACAGCGGTTCTGCGCTCGCTCGCCGATACGATTGAGTCTGCCACCGACTTGGATCTCTCAGCACTGACACTTCCTCTGCAACGGTGCGGCAATGCCTGCCAAGAGTTTGAACAGGAGATTGTGAAGTGTTCGTCGCGGTCTGGAGGGAATCGGACGAGTTTTCGAGACTGGGCCAAGTTGAAGTATATGGGTGACGACATCAATGGCTTTCGGCAACAGATATCAAGTTACAAGGCAACTATTAATATCAGCTTGCTCGACGCAACTCTGTAAGTCACAACATTCCAATACGTAAAAAAACAGGCCTAACCTTTCATGATTTCATTAGTCGCAAATCCTCGCTCACAACCGAAGCTGTCGCAAGTTACAAAGATCTTGTGAAGACCACGACAGACGACCTCAAAGACCATCTCCAAAGCATCAACGACAGGCTGCAATCTATATTTGGAGAGGCGGTATCGGGGTCTGACACGGACACACAGGAAATACGACAGATAAAGGAGGACCAGTTGGCCACGCAGAAGTGTGTGGAAATCTGCACCCAGTTGACCGACCACATTGACCAGCTTTTGTTGTCGTCCAAGCGCGGCAGCAGTTCTACCGGGTCCGATGATCCGGAGAGCATACCTGAAAGGATCACTAACGAAGGCCTGCGCGAGTGCAAGAAAGTCCTCTTTGATAACGCTGCGAAGCTGGATAAACATAAGCAAGAACTGATCGATCGATTAATAACGAAGTCAAAGTCGGTGGTCACTTCTGCGGAGGACAAAAAGGATCTTTTGAGGTTGGAGGAGGAGTTGCAGACGACGCGCCACTGCATAGACATCTGCTCCAAGGCAGACACCTATATGCGGGAGAACGTCAGCGTCATTGACAACTACGCGACCGGGGACGCCGTCCAATTCTTGGTTTCGAATAACGGCAAGGTCATCCACGGCAAGAACCGAGGATTGGGCTGGAGAACCAGGCAAGTTGGAGGGTACCTCAATGATGAGTCCATCCAACAGTTATCGCGGGATTTCTCGAATAGCAGCATTCACACCTCCAAGCATGATACCTCGTCCTCGGAAACGAATCCAGCATCTTCTTCCGGTAATGATTTGGGGAAGGACCAAAGTCCAGACTTCAAACGCCATGGGCCGGGTTTTAAGCTTGCATCTTGGTCTGGTGCGGACTCAACCATATCATCTACCACATCCTCAGAGACACGAACAAAGGACTCTCCTAAGCCTTGAGTGTAACTATTAGGCTAAATAAACTCCACTTATGTAATTCACTGTCTTTCTTACTTCTTTCACGAAAATTAAGATTTCACGTCAAACGATTTTTAGAGTGTCATATAATAAAGGCCTACACAACCAATACCCTTATACTAGCGCGCTTGTTTATAACTTATTCAATATATAATCACTTGCTTCTTTATCTTTTATCCCAGCTCCCCTCTTCTCTCTTTTTACTACACACAGCTTAAAAAAATAAATTCGCACTACGCACGAAACACGCCAAGTTTAACCCGTCCTGTGAGCAGAGTCCAGGCCCAGAGAGCAACCACCACAATCACTGAGATAAAACTAAACACCAAGCTACCGCCAAACACAAAACGGTGATATGTCCAGGCGTTCTTCTCATTGAGGTCGACAACCTGACAGACAATGGCCCACGGCAGGACATAGAGAAGATTGCTGGCTAGACTCTGATACAGGTACCAGGTGGGCCGTGTTGCTGGGAGAATGGTCGCGACTTGCGTCGATGCAGCGTAGAAAATGTAACACCAGTCAATCGATTTCCACATGTATCCTGTCACATCGGCGACAGCATCGGACCCGCTCAGATAACGGGCGAACGGCCGGGCACCAAAAACGGACAAGACGATCGCGAGCGGCACCTCGACAGCAAGGGCAAAGCAAAGAGACTTGAGAGCTGGCGTCATAATCGTCCACACGGTATTAAAGGGAACGGCGCCTGGACGACGGTTGGCGATGCCGATGTGGTGACGCCAGGCGCCCCACGCGTGCCCGGTGAATGTAAGACTCGTCGCTTCGAGAGCCTGGACTGGGACCATCACGAGAACCCATCGAATGCTGTTGAAAATGCCCCAAGCCGTTGCATACATTGACCCAAGGGCAACGATGGTGCTCACAAGCCAGAGATAGAGAATGTTGCGAATGGCCGATTCGAGGAGTGCCACCAGGCCTGGTCGAACAAGCACAGAGAGATGGCGTTCGAGATTTTCGCCGCGACTAGGAATGGTACGAGTTTCTTACAGTCGAGTTTGTGGTTTGGTCGCTTTGTTCGGAGGTTCTTGCGGTTGAGATAGACTTTATCTCCCTTTTATAGAATCGGTCCCTCGATCCGGTGTTTGTTGGCTTGTGTTATTATCGCTTGTTGTGCCTTTCCTAGTTTTTGTCGTAAGATCCGGAGATTCTTTGCGGTTTCCTGAAGGCTCTTGCTATCCCCCAGGTGGTATGCTATGCGTGGTTGGAAACCATAGTTGGCGTGGAATGGGCTCGTCTTCGTGCCGCTGTGTACAGCGCTGTTGTATGCGACTTGCGCGAGTGGTAGCCATTCGACCCAATCATCCTGTTGTTGGTTCACGTCCGCCCTCAGGGTACTGTTCCAGGATCTAATTGACTCGCTCAGCCTGGCCGTTTGTTTGGGGGTGGAACGATGTGCTGAGCTGAGCTGCCTTGTAACCCCAAGCAGTCGTGTCGGCTCTTCCTAGATTTTGCTGGTGAACGCGACTCCTTGGTCGCTCACGATGTCGTCTGGTAGGCCGTGGTTGCTGACCACGTTCCTGATCTGGATCTAGGCACAAAGCATATTCATCATTCGTCTGGTTACGCAAGAAGTGTCAAGCACACAGGAGGAAAGAAGTAGCGATTCTGCTGGAACTATTATTATTATTATTATTATCATCCGCCTTTCTCAGCCACTCCTGTTTATTGGCGACTAGCTAGACAGAACTCTCCTGGGAGAAAAAATAGCCACAGATCTGAGCTGCTGGAACTAAATTTGGAAGAAAAATCCATTACAAAGGATTTCTACATAGCTCTTTTAAGCTAACCTGTAGGTTTTCGGCGAAAGATGAGAGATTTTCTCGGGCTGCCTGCTGTTCCTCCGGCTCAGAGCCAATTTGTAAGATCTCTTCGTCTGACATGTGCGACACTGCCAAAGGCGAAAAAAGATCGGGTAGAGGAACGAGGATGTGGCGTTCAATAACTTGACGGCAAACATTATCCACAAACGTCTTCCTTGCAACCCGAATTTTACAGTTTTAGCTTTTCTTAGAATACGAGGGGAGATGCGTTGATAATGACATACCTTGTAATATGCCTGCATATCCTGTAAAGCTTCTTCACAAGCGCGGTCATCCATGTCGTTGGTCACCCTCTTCTGCAAGGCAAACCTAAGTCTGGCAAGGTCGCCAGCATTGTTGCTAACGTGAAACTTCCCGTGCCAATCTTCAGAGATCGTATCATTCACTGCCTTATCCATCGCCTGATGCTGATAATTGTTGCGGGCCTTTTGGATGTTGTCTGTGTAATAGTGGTTGTATGTGATCGGTTGCCTTGTTTCGTCTGCCCACAGCTTCCGGAGCTCTTCACGGGCATTCGAAGCTTTTATCTCAAGCCCTTCATGGCAAATTGAACCAATTCTGATTCTTAAATCAGACTCCGGTAGCGTTTCGTCTAGTGCTTCAAGCAACCAGCGATTCACGATCTCCGTGATCCGCTCCAAATGTCGGTCTGCAATCTCGAGCCACCTACTCGACTGGCGTTGGTAGAGCTCGGTAAGGAGACCATGGTTGTAGTTTCCTGGAAGTTCAAGACCCCGTGTTTTCCGGTATATCTAGGATTTATCAGCAATTTTATCTCAATTCGGTTACAGGGGTCCCGGGGGGGGGGGGGGAGCTGGATAGTTTCTTACAGCCTTCACCCATGTGATCATCTCTTTTTGTGTGACACGGAGTTGCTTCATCTCACGTTCATCGGCTGGTTCTTCATATGAAGCTGGAGAGACGTCGCTTTTTGGGTAGGATACCTCCTGTTTGTCGATTGACTCTCCACTCGAACCTGAAGAGATGACACGGTCTGGGTCGTTTACCACTTTCCTTTGGCTGCCTTTAAACCGGACTTCTTCAGCAAACTCCGTGTTGGCTTGGTGCACCAATGCGCGAAGCCGCGTTTTGTTTTGAAAGAACCCAGAGTTAGATCCAAAGTAATTGCCATTCAGAGAGTCTTGAGCAAGCTGATGAAGGCACATGCTGCGTTCAATCAAAAAAGATCGAATGCTGCCAACGCTCTTTCTAGCAGTGCCGAGCCTTCGTAACTTAGTTTCGGTTTCGCGGAGCTTTTTTTTAAGCTCGTCTTTCACCTTTGGGAGCTCCTTTTCGATGTGTTCTTGTAATAGACCCTGAAGAAAGTGTTTGAGTCGAGTGGACCCAACTCGGGTTTGGTCAACCCCATGCTGCTTCCAAGAAGGCTGCGCAAAATAGTTGTTTTCTGATGACTCGGCGTCCAATCCGGCTGCCGAATCTTCGGGGGCTGGGTTTTTCAAAAGAAAGAAACCAAGCGTTAACTTGACGTTTTCTTGATTGTTTGCGAGACGCACGATTCTCCTCTCAGTGCCTTTGTTGATGAGGTCTGGCTTAGTAATGATTCCGACTGTGCGGCGACCGTCTGGGTCAAACTTTTTCGCTTTCTGCACAATTGTCTGATTGGCAATGTCGTTTCCTGCTTGAATCACGGCCAGAATAATAGTTCTGGGACTTGCGATGTAATCCTCGACAAGGCGATGGACTGTCCGAACATCGTCGTCAGACTGTTCCTCATTCGGCACGGAAATCAGTCCTGGCAGGTCAACGATGGTCAGGTGGAGACCCGTGGGTCCACAAATTTCGATTCGAAGAGTATCGAGGGCAAAAGCACTGCCATCTTCAGTTCCATGCCCGCGAAGACCCATGAGACCGCTGACTTCGTCAATGATGGAAGGTAGGTCAGAGTAATTGTTGATTTGTTTTCGATAGGCCTCTAGAATTTTTCGGCTTTTCGGTTCGCGAAACGTATCAGCACTAATCGTAGCAATCATTTTTTGCGGTTCGTTGCTGTGTCGTAAAATGATCTCCGTGGCGAAACGAGTGCAGAGCCCATCTTGGCGTGGGAAAGGAATCTGTGTCAACCTCTCCAAGACAGAACTTTTGCCGGTAGATTGATCACCACAGACAACAAGCTGGGGCAGAGACACGTGATCGCCGATACCAAGTGCCCGAATTTTGTCTATTTGATTCAATCGAAAGGTACACTTCGCACTACCAAGCTGTGCTGCAGGATCGACTGAGTTGTCCAGAGTATGCATGATAAAATGGGTTTTCTTGTTGAAGTGTAGACGATGTATTCTCTGAACTTTATTTCTCGAGAATAGTTGCTCTTTCAGTTCTTTTAAGTACCTGCACCATTAAACGTGCAATACGGTTCCAAACGCCAAAAACCGATTAATTTTATTTTAAAGTATCTGTCCAGCCGCAGTAACGAATCATTACTTACCAAGACGTCTTAATCTTTGTTTGAGGTCAATGACATCATGCTCGTGACTCAGCAAAGCAGGGTCGGCTTGCTTTCAACATTAAAACTCCAAAGTGTCCTAAATACGTCATTCGGGAAAGTAGGTGGCGCGAAAAGTTGCCAATGGCTCAGCCAGCTTTCGGCGTATTTTTTGAGCGTACTGGATGAATTTATACGCCCTCGATGGTATACGTATAAAAAGCAGCGGGTACACGGCACTGGTCCCGCTCCCGCCGTCCTTCTGCCGTTCCCCGTCTTGCTGGGCCATTTTGTTCGTTGGCTATTGTGATCGAGTGCCACATCACGTGCCGACTCGCGTGTTGTTGGGCGCAGGCCACATTTGGCACGCAGACAGCCAGAATCCAGTCCTCCGGTTGGAAGGAACAAATTTGGTCTCACGCACAAGCCACATAGGTCCCGAAAATGGGCTCCTCCAATGCAGAGGGCAAAATATTACTGCATATTGCATATTCAGCAGGACACTATAAACTAGCAGACTACTTACTACGATATTAAAGATTCAATCCTAATAGTCGTGATGGAAAGGGCAATACTTGTTTGTATGCACTCAATTGGAGACGTCCCGATCCGGACAGGCTATATGGTTCTTAAGCACTTTGGTGGTTCCTCTGGTGGATGCAAGAATGGAGAAAAGAAAATAGGCGAGATGAGGCGAGAAGAGAAAAGAGGGGAGTTGAATGAATGAATGAATTCATTCCGCCCGGAGGCACTAAGCCGAAAGGGCTCGTCTGAACACTGCTTACATATAAATAAAAGAAGATGTGTACACTGTCAATGGTAGTACTAAGAACAGAACAAGTTAAGTGAATGAATTCGTTGAAACACACCGTGGGGAAACAACGACCCTCCTCCCCCCCGCAAAAAATACACTAGAAAGAACACCGCCATCCATCAACAAAAACAGAGGCAACAACTCCATGGCACAAAAATGACAAGGAACATGAAACATGATACAAGCAGCATCAAAATAGCGGAAATCCAAACCCAGTTTCTTGACACGGGGGCAGCGCTCGGTGGAGTGCATACCGACGGACGGCTCTCCTGCCCGAGTTCTTGTTCGGACTCCTCTGCTCTCATTCTATACAGACTCTTAGGAACACCACGCTCGTCCGCAAGCTCATCTGCCGATACAGGAAAGACGCTTCGAGGAATACGCCTTGTCTTGTTGTCGAGTGTGAAGGAGTAATGCGAGTCCCCATCTTCACACCACAGCACTGGTATCCCTCGAATTCTGCCATATTCGCCCGAAAGAACGCAATCAAATATCAGTCGATTCGCCGAAGGGCTTTCGCGGAGGATGGTGGAAAGTTCATCGTCAGATAGTGCCAGCATGTAACGGATAAAGTTTTTCCCATAAAACTCTGGAATTTTACGGTGCATCCATCGTCTATCAATGTACTTTACCCATGGACGTGCCACAAAAAATGGCATGACGTTAAAAACCTTGAATACCAGCTTCTCTTCATTGAAAAGCCTGCTTCCGGATCGGTCAAATAGAGACATGGCTAAAGAGATCGATTCCTGAGAGAGAAAGTCTGGGTGTGAAAGGAGATCCAAGGCCTGGTCAGAGATCGGTTTGTTTTCACTCAAAAGATTCTCCAAAAGGCCGGAGACCGTTTCAGCCGGCAAGGACGGACATGACTTGAGAATATCAGTGCTGGCGTCCATTACTGCCCATATTTCCCTCTCACGTATGGTGTCCGCAGCCCGCCAGGAGGATGTCGCCACGGCGTGTATATCGGATGCTGTAAGCTTTGACGCTTGGTCGTTCAAAATCCATAAAATAGTCATGTGCGCATTGTAGGATAGCGTGGTCTTGTTGAGCGTTTGGGCCACGGTCGACACCACTGCAGGCGAGAGCTTTATTCCCCATATAATGGTGTCCATAGGATTTAATATTATCTCGTGTATTGGATTAGACCGTGCATACTCGGGAGATTCCAAGTAAGCGAGCACATGTGCCATTATTTCATCTTGTGCTTGTGTTGGCCAGTTCAAATGGTACAAGATGGCTGCTGCAACATACCGAGGCACGTCCTCAATCGGATCGTTGACTAGCAACGGAAGCTTTTTGCTGATACGCAAAGTGAGTTCGGTGCTTGGGTACAGTGTTGACAATGCTATGGCAGCAGCTACCCGTGTCTTCCACTCCTCATTCGCGTCGAGGAAATAGAGAAGTGTGGAAACAACAATATCAGGTAAGGCACCTTGATCGTTCCTCCGGAAGTTCAGGTTATACACGGGGCCATCTGTATCGGCGTCATACATCCAGTGCGCACCAGACAGCCCATCATAAAAGTAGGGCATTTTCAACAGGTTGACTGCCGTGGACCATTCCAAATAACGGTGCGAGTGTAACATTTGCGCCAACCGTACCAAGACGAGATTCGGCAATGGTGGATAGACTTGGCTTAACACCTCGAAAGCCAGAGATTGTATATCGGTATTAGCGTTGAATAGCAACTCGGTAATATCTAGCAAAATTGGAATCGGAACCTCGGTTGCAGACCCGGAGATACTGCGGAGTGTAGTTTTGACGATGTCCTTGTTGTTGCAATTGAGCCTCTTGCGAAAAGCTCCAACAGCTTCTTCGGGGATCGAGCCGAGACTACACAGGGCCTTGGCAGCAGGAATGGCGATCCTTTCCAAACCGCAATCTAGCAGTGGAATAAGGGCATCGACATATTCAGGCATCCGCCTAAATTGGACGTCGCGTAATTCTGCAAACATTATTTTTATGTGTTTTTTGGGCCCCTGCAGGTGCTCGAGAATGTATGGCATTAGTATTAGTTGGTGCCGTCGGATAATTTTTTGCAGTTGCGGATCAATCCTGCGAGAGCTCGCCAATCGCGCCCTGATGTCACCGAGGATATGCTGTGGTACAAACTCGAGATCAAGCACTGCGTCGAGTGTCGTCTTATCCATCTTGACTGACCGACCAAGGCGAATACTTTCCAGGTCGCAATGCGTCTTCTCTTTTTTATGATGTCCTTTACGGATTCGTGCTGCCAATATCTGGACTTTTGTTTGCTCGCTGCCAGACTCCAAAATATGTTGAAGCAGAGTTGTGGGAAGCCGATGAAAATTCAAACGGACAACATTGAATGAAGATCGATTTATTGCGATGTAATGCCACCAACTATGGAGCATCTTGCAATAGTCGTCGAATAAAGGCATCCCAGGCGCCAGACTAGTTTCCGCCAAGCAGTTCATCACCAGCGTGCTATGGTCTATGCCCACAACATCGCGTTGTCCGATTTCGAGGGCGTCGAAAAATGGCTCGATGGACTCCGTTCGCAACAAGCCGGCAACGAACCGCCAGAAAACTGAGTAGCGTGTATCATACTTGTGCTTCTTTATGAAGTTTCGTGTGTCCATATAGGAAATGTAGCCGGTGTCAAGGTTTATGCACGGCAGTTGTGTTCCTTCGGCAAAGTTTTTTGCAAAGAACTGAGCAGCAAAGAACTCCTGGTAGGTAAGGTGGATGAAATGGAATGTGCGCAGAGTCTCTCTGTGAGTGGTACACTTTTTGGGTGAAATCACTTCTTGCATACGCAAACAAGAAAAATTGATCAAAAAATTATCCACGGAACCAACGAGCTGGCGGGGGAAGATGCTGTCTTGGACTTTGTCACAGTGGTTGCTCTGGAAGTAGATGACATCGTTGATGAGGCCTGAAAAGGCCAGAAGCTGCGCGTAGTCGACCTCAGCCTCCACCAGTGCATAGATTTGCCTGGGAAGGCGAAACGTGCGTGCACTTTCCTCGGTAATAGTTGAGCCATCAGAATGCTTCTTCTTGAGCCGTGGCAGGTCCTTGCACCAAAGCCGGGCTTCTATTGCCTTGTAGATTTCTGTCACCGTCGATAGCTCGAGCGGTTGACGGTTGGGGCCCCGCTGCGGCTCAGTGGCATTGGCCCATATGTAGCATATTGCATCCAATTGTATGGGGATCTTGGCTATTGTCGAGATCGTATTTTCGGACGAAAGCTGCTTCAATAAAATGCTGCATTTAGTTGGGTCGTGTTGTAACGAGTGGCGGACATATCCGTGGATGTCTCTGGTGTGAAACCCGGTAGTTATAAACTCGTCATCCAGCGGCACTAGGCCGGCGGGGATTTGAACTCCCGGCCTGGACGTGATGATGACGTCCGGTTGGTTCAAGACATGTAGCATAAATCGAGACATTGCGTACTCCGTGTCAAGCATCTGCGCCATCTCGTCGAGCCCGTCAAGGATGAAAAGAGTGCGGTTATTCCCGCATGGCGTGGCTTTGGTGCACAACTCGTGCAGTGTCGTCGCAAAGATCTCTGGGTCGGTCGAGCAAGCGAAAAACTCATCCCGGAAGAGATCCTTGAGCTGATAGCTCGAATCAACGTTGTGAACCTTTAGTTTCCGCAAGGGGAACCATAACACACGGTCGTACCGGCCCACCCATGTAGAAAATTCTTGGCTCACGCGCTGCTGGACCATTTCGTACACGATCTTTTTGCACAGCGTTGTTTTGCCAATGCCAGCACTTCCACTGACGTAAATACGCCGCGGTATTCCACTAGCATTTTCCGTTCTCTCTCGTCGGTCAAATAGCTCGTGGACCGCGAAGGTCTCGCCGTAAGCATGAGGTGCAAAGGGATCGCCGACGTGGCGGTCGAGGCCCTCGTTCCCATCCACTTTCAAATTCATTGGCTCCTTCTTTTCGATGATTTGCAGATTGACATAACATTTGTTCATGGGCAAAGTCTCGCCAGACAAGCGTTGGATTTGTAAACGGTGGCCATCTCCGGCCAGGTAGTACTGCCGGAGACTGGCGTCTGCATAGTAGAGTTGCGCTTCTGTACACTTGAGCCAAGCCATGGATATGAGGTCCGCATATTTCTTGTGGTTCCTGTGAATGTAGCTACCAACGTTGCATTTGTATGGATTGCCTGTCTTGGTGCTGTTGCTGGGAGATGCACTTCGGTCTGGTTGCGATATCAAAAGATTCTTCCATGCGTTGAGCTTCTTGTAGTCATCTGTAGCACTCTTCGTCATTGTTCTTAGAGTATCTGAACGGCTTTTTGGCTCAGGTAGCAGTTCGACAATGGCTTGCACTTTATCTCGGTCGGTGTCATCTGTCGACTTCGTTGTTGCCGAACGCAACATAGCTTCCTCGAGCTGTGCACAAATACCGCAGAGGAAATTAATGTGCCGGCGGCATGGCACTGTTTCGATGAACTGCTTCAGAGTAGCGAAGGCTCCAGCCTTGATCAACATGTCGCTATAGCGCAGCGCCAAATACCAGCCCTTGGGCTTGCGACGAATTTTCGCGGCATCGTTGGCCACTCTGATCGAATCGCCACTCTCGGAGAGCGACTGCACTACCTCCACCATGGATGTGACAAGCTCAGGCATATCAGCCAATGCCTCGACGCCTTCAAAGAGTTTGGATGGGTCGATGGTCGTGACGGATCCGGCAATTTTGGTAGCCGCTCCGAGAACCTTGCCCATATTCTTGAAGAGGACCTTGTAGAGCCCTTCGTCATCCGGAACACACCGCAAAGCTTCGTGGGTGTAAGCAGCAGCTTGTGCCAGTCGAATCTCCTTGTCCTTGCTGATCTTTTCCAGCTGATCCAAGAGCGGCTTGTGGAGTTGCTCACGGCTGATGCCCCCCGTTTTGACGTCGTTCATGGCGTCAAGAACACTGGCCAATGTCGTAATCAACTGGTACTGTGTGTCAGGCTCGGTTTGTTGGACAGAGGACAGTAGCCGGGATCGGATGCTTTCCAAAACGTGGCCAAGGCGCATATCAAAGGCCGTCATTTGGCCCCCACCGCCATCGCGCAGACGTGTATTGAAAGCGTGAAGCACTCGTGTAAAGTTTTGACAGAGCCGCGGGTGCAGGATCTGACCATCGGCTGTGCCTTTGGTAATTGCATCAACGAAGGTCCACAGCAATGTTTTGTACCCCTCATCCGTCGTGACTGCAGCTAGAGCGGCGGCTTCGGAGGTGAGTGACAGACGGCTGTCTTCGTGGAACAGATCAACCATTGTTGTTGCCAATGCATCCAAAGCCTGTCGTTCTTTGGGGTCGGTTTCTTTGTCACCGAGACGTTGGACAAGGTCCTCTGTGGTTGTTGGTCGAGACATGACCCCGGCGTATGCGGCGATTTCGCCGGTGGTATTTGTATTGGCTGTATTCCAAAACAAATTTGTATTTTGGTGATACGCAAGATGACGGATCTGGTGAATCTTGAGCAAACGTCGCAACGTTGTCCTGGCTTTTACTTACGTGAAGCTGTCAGGAAACACGCAGGCCAGAAAAGCTCAGGACGAGCAGAAAATTGACAAATTTCAGCGAGGCCTCCGCGACGAAGATGCCCGAGGAGCGGGGGTAGCACATATCAACTTTGCAGACGGCGATTGGACAAATTATGAGGCTGTTCCGATTGTGCATTTTTGCTCCGCCCCAATACTGGGCCGCTGTTTGGTGCTGCTGGGGGCCAATGTAACCGTAAGTGTAGGCACATTACGCAGCTGCATATTATGTACGGATGAAACTGTGCTCGCACAATTGACTTGATCCATATTTCCTTATTAAATAAACTCCTGTAGCGGAAAACACGATGTTTTCCACTTGAGATGCTTTATTTGCCCGCTTTGGGCTGGTTGTGTACCACTTGTCTTGCATGGCTTTGGATTTATGATGGCTGGTATTCTTGTGAATCCTTGCTTGTCTAGTCAGCCGAATGAATTGCTGTGTTCTGTGCTTTGAAAACAATCAACCAAAATGCCCCAAAAATCACAATAATCACGTCACAGCAAGCCCTCGCCACAGACCAATATGGCTCCATAGCACCATAGCCATAAGAGGATAGTGCTCCGCAAAATATGCAGGAGATATATATAAGTATTTCCATGGTTAAATGCTAACTTCTCGTCTCATTAACCCCTGTTGTGTACTTGTATGCATATTCGAATCGTCGTGACACACACTTCCACGTTAGTTTGGCCCCCATGTTGTTTCACTCCCGGCCCAGCCCGCCGTGGCCAGCCTAACCGCCAATGCACCCTCCATCCCTGTCCGAATCACAGCGACCGTTGGGCATCACTCGACCTTGTATTTTAATTTAGCCGCTGCGAACTCAAGAAAAATGTCCTGACGGGTCAATTATTTTTGTGGGTGGCGCCAGGGGCAGCTCTATCCGAGGTGTAGGGGAAACAAGAACCGTTCCGAACTCTTCGTATGCATGCACGTATTCTGGCAAAATGTAAGTACTGTGCCACTCTTGATGAGGACAGAGGGGCTGCGGCCGGGAAGATACATGTGCTCCGCTGCATCTACTTGTGGGATGCCTCATTTACTTGATTTTTAGATGCTGGGTGAGGCTAATTCGACCGACCCCTTTTCCAGAATCGACCCCTGTCACCTGTACAAATACAGCACAGATTATAGTGTAATACTACTATTTTCACTGTCTTCCTTTCCAAATGCATTTCCTACCGGATTTTCCCACTAAATACAGCGAATACAGCACCACCTGCAAAGCGCCTTGTCACGAATACAGCGCCTGCAAAGCGCTTGGAGCGATCTTTGTATTCGCTGTATTCGCTGTATTCGCTGTATTCGAATACAGCTGTAATAGTGGGAAAGTGCCTCCATTGGATTAGTCAGAAGGATGGCGGTGTAAATAGTAATACTCCACCACAATTCTGGTCATATTTGTACAGGGCGGTCGATTCTGGAAAAGGGGTCGAATTAGCCTGTCCCTTTAGGTGCTCTGCAATACCGCATACTCAAAACGGCGTTTGACGCTTGTCAAATCGACTTCATTTTCGGCCTTCTCTGATTACAACTTTCTCTGGATTTTTTTCGCTCAATCCGTTTCATCAGAGCATCGATAGCCGCCTTTCAAACATTCTTTCCCGCCATCAGTCGAAATCGACCAAACTTCAACTGCCAAAATGCACAATAGAGCCCATGCTACTTCTCCTGGCTAGAAACCAACAGAACCTTCCACGGAACCGGGCCGGATTCCGTATCGCGTGCCGCCGAATCTAATGGTGTCTAGGCCGAAGCAGGTGGACTCTTTATGGAACGGTCACCTGATCTGTATGCTAGCTACATGACATACATCAACTCTTTCTGTCTTCCAAAGGATGGCACTGAACCCCCAACAGTCCAACAGTTGTCTCGTGTCATCGGGGGGATGAAACTAAAGGAGAGGGAGGCCAACCAGTGGAGATTTCACTGTTATCTCTGAAATCTGCGGTCGTGAGAGATCAGGCCGAGAAATTGCTCAGTCTGATGGACACTTTCGCCGACATTGTGAAGGCGGTCACAACGAGCCAACCTATTGCAGGTATGGTGTGGTTCGGTGCTTCATTTCTGATATCGGTATGCAGCAATCATCTCCATTCTATGCCCTCCTGTCCACCTTACATCATCGACTAACCGCCAGCCTCCCCTTGATAGCTTCTTGGTAAGGCGAAAACGCAAAACGAGTCAATGATCGCAGGATTATGCTCAGTTTGCGAAGTCGCCATCTATTGGAGCGCCGGCAAAGTATTGTTGAAACGAGGAGCGAAACAAATCCACAAGGCTTCACTGAGGCCTTTCACTCCGTTGCGGAACTCTATTCGCACATTCTCAAATACCAGGCCGCTGTGATCGTTCTTCTTTCAAAACGACAACTAGCACGCCCTGTTGAGAAACTTTGGGACGCATACAACTGGGACGCCATGGCGAAGCATGTAGCAGCCCTGCATGATTCCTGCAAAGGGCTGCTAGATATGCATCAGCGAATAGACACTCTACAGGTCAACGATAAACAGGTCCATCAACTAGAGGTTGTTGAGTCACTCGCTGAAAAGGCTCGGAGACAGTCCCTGGAGCGCCACCAAGCCGAAGCGGAAGCAACACTGTTACGCTACCGTTTCTCTCCTTACGAAACATACAAAGATTTCAATTGCAAGAAGGTGGAAGGGACCTGTGCATGGTTTTTCGAGGACACAAAATTTGCCGACTGGTATTCAATGTATCCATGATTCCCTGGGTAGCGGCCAGACCTGGCGTATGTTGGTTAAAAAAAAGATGAAAGGACTTGTAGTTAATGTTTTATTACCAGATAAAAAAAAATCCCATCATCAATAGCACCGTTATTCATGTACTTATGGCCAAAAATATGTGATCGATCTCGGGATCGAACCGAGGACCTGCGCCGTGTTAAGGCGCCGTCATAACCAACTAGACCAATCGACCGTGTTGTTTGGTTGTATTGTGGAGAACCCGTGATGTTTTTTCCACTTTTGTTTACAACAAGCAGTCCTCACTTAAAGCATCTGGAGATTTCCTAGGCTCTGTGCTTCAAAGATCGTTAGAAACACACTTAGAATTAAATACGTCACCTTAATGAGTTAATCCAAATGCAGGTTTCATGAAGTCGCCGATTGCACTTTTTTTCTTTCTTTTTCTATTTTTACTGCAACTGGGAGGTTTTTCATTGACAAAAGAAAAATAAAAACCAAGCTCTTTTTCTTAATTGTTCTTATTTTCTTCTTTCTTTCTTTCTTTCATTTTTTTTCATTTTTTTCATTTTTTTTTTCAAAAACAACATGTTAAAAATCGATCCTTTCCAGAAAAAAATAAAAAGAAAAGAAAAGAAAACAAAATAAGAAAAGAGATCAACAAATTGAAATAACATGTCAACAACATACATTTACGCGAGGAAATCAGATTTCGCTACCTAACAATTTGTCACCACGCGATCTACCATCCACATGTTAAATTCTCAACAAATTCCACAAGTCGAATGTTGCATTTTTGCTTGGAATTTAGCGTGCTCCGTACAATACTGAATGGAAGCCAGTGGGCCACACTACAAGGCAAACAACCATCTTGTAGTACTGCTTAAGGGAAAGCAATTAAACCATAATAACGTGATGGTGCATATTGTGCGATATTTGCACTGTAGTGAGTGTAGTATGGGAAACGGTTTACACTGGAAGAATACGATTACTTTACCAACGGATTTTAGTGGAATGAAGCCGAACTGACCTTCAAACTTTGGGATCCAATCGAAGGGCTACGCAATGTTGTTAGAAATGCGGAGGGATGAGTTCGGGCCCGCGCGAGTGACCCAGAAATTTTCCACGTCGCTTAAGGAATGGAACGTACCGAGCCTACACTTTATCCATCCCTTCCATGTCAACATCATAATTGACAACCCGCACTAGATACTGGCATAAATTGCAGGGTTCGCCCCTCGGGTTTAGAATTTTCATTCTATTTTATTTTTCTACTTCCAAACCAATTCTTCTCTGTCGATCTCCCACTTTTAAACTTTAATTTTCTCGATCCTAATCCGATAAGAAGACCTTACTTCAGGCGTTGACTCTTGCCTCAGCAGCTTGCACTGCCCAAGCTGTCTACTGCAAGCCGAGCATTTCAAGTCCAAGCCCAAGTTCGACCATACCCACCTCAAGACCAGCTATGTCGACATCTAGTTCCTTTTCACGGTCCTCCACTTCATCATCTATTCCATCTTCTTCTACGGACTCAGCGTCGTTCCCATCCACACCATCAAGCTCCTCATCACTGCTTTCGTCAATTCGTTATTCGCATCGTCGGCATCAATTGTTCTCTGCCCTGTTCCCACAACAGGCTGCGCGCCTTCCTACGACACGAATTTGCTTGTTAATGGATACTTTACAGCCGATCTAAGCAATGGTTGGATCACGGCTGGCGATGGCGGGTTTGAGACGCTGTCCGGCAAGTGCAACGCCCCAAATAACAATTGTGCCGGTGTGTCGGCCGGCAACGGCGGTTCGTCGAACATCAGCCAGACTCTATCGTTGCAAGTTGGTCACACATACGAATTAACGGCCGTCTGGTGATAGCCCATGCAAACGGGCAGCGGCACTGTCTCGTGCATTGTGCCTGGTACGATCCTAACATTTGGCAGCTCATTACCGAGTTCGACAACGTACAGCTGCACGTTCATGGCAGAGTCTGACTCTGTTGATATAACGTGCGGTATTACGTCAGATAGCCCCGATTCTCTCGTCGGATTGTCTGCCATGTCGGTGGTGTTGTTGTGTTGAGGAAAAGTGGAGACTGGCGGTCGGGAAGCGGGCCGGTGTAAGTCGAGCCGTGCTAGCGCCCGCTGCCTGCTGGGTGCAACGGGGCATTGTTCAAGAAGCTGCGATGTACATAATACCGTCAAATTAGGTATGAACTAGTAGAACATCAACGACAGTGATTAAATTTATGAGATTGTACTACAACCCAGCAGAACAGACAAATGAACGCCAACGAAATACGAACAAAATAAAAAATAAAAGACAAAAAAGCCGTGGTCCTCCAACTCCCACTGTTACATTCTAACCTGGCCCCTTGAGTCACGCAAGCCACACTTCTGTGCAGTATTACTGTATCCCGATCCTGCACTAGGAGCTTGGGATCTTGACTAGTGAGAACTGCCGTTGGGAAATGGCTGGCTGCGTCCCGATTCTCCTGCAGGCCAGTTGTAGTCCCCTTGGTAGTCATATCCGTCGTATCGCAGACCAGGTGCCTGTTTCGTGGCAGGCCCGGCTTTGGCATACTGCGCATTGTATCTGACATCACCAGGACCAACGAGCTGTGGCCAAATACCTCCCCGACTGCCCGTAGGTAGAGCTGCCTCTCTCACGCGGGCAGGGGTCCTTTATTCTAGACATTATCGTGGCCCTGTGATACCGTGGACTGAGATGGTGCACCTGATCTTGTGGTACCTTCTCCCAGGTCGATTTCTGAAGGCACATGCGAGTCGAGTGCTTAGGACGTTTGCTCTGGCGCTCCAGTTCATAGGGTGGGACTGGTGGCTCATGAGAGGGTCGTGACGGCCCAAGTCGCTGGGGTTGCTCTGCCGTCCGTTGCCCGATTTCGTTTGATGTTTGCGGGAACCGCAGAGGTTGATTGGGAATGGGTAGACCATTGGGCAGCCGTAGGGCACCTGACGGACCGTCCTGGCGCAAAGGGGGTAGAATTCTCGAGTTGGGCGCCCTGTTGGCAGCCTGGATTGCAGGGATTCGTGCAGAGCGTCTGACTACACCACCCGATGCATCGCCTGGACCAAAATCTGATTCATCGGCATATGGAGTGGATGCCCCACTTGCCATAGGCTTGAATATCTCATGGGCCAGGGCCTGCTGGGCGGTAGGTCGATTTTTGGGCTTGTTTGACATCATCAAGAGGGCCAGTTTGACAAACGGATCATTGCTATTGGCATGCTTGTCCCTTTCCTTACGGCCTGCCTCGAGGTATGCCTTGAAGTCATCGTCTTTCGTGTCGACAGGTAGACTCCAGTCAAATCTGACGCCATGTAATCCGAGGGCCACAGCGCCAACTGAATACATATCCGACTTGTTGGTGCCGCTATATCGACTATGGACGACTTCCGGTGCCACATAGAAGGGCGTGCCGCACCTTGTTTTGAACTGAGACGAATTCGTTACCAGGCCCAGGTCGACCAGCTTGATTGCAATGGGATTGCTGCTAACAAGGATGATGTTATCTGGCTTGATGTCTCTGTGTGTGAACTTTTCGTTGTGCATGTAGTCCACAGCTATGAGCAGCTGCTGTAATATCATGTTCATCTGGGAACTAGACAGCCGTGGGCGCATACCGCAATCAATTTCGTGGAACACCTTGGCAAGATTATCGCCTTCGACGTATTCCATGATGAGCTGAGCGTTGTCGCTGTCGGCTTCATGCATGGACCTCACATATTTAACTAGGTGTTTCTGATGGAGTATTGTCAGTACGGCAGTTCCTGACTGGCATGCTCAGTGTGATAGAACAAGTTTTGGCCAAAACTTACATGTGAGAGACTGGTCAACGCCTGCAACTCTCTGAGCGGCAGGCCTTTGTCTTTGAATACTTTCATGGCGTAGACGTCGCCTGTGTACCTGTCGACGACCTGATATACATCGCCAAAGCCTCTAGACCCAAGCTTTTCGACAGTAATGTAGTCCGGCCGTTGAGAAGAGGCTACCGTTGTAGCGATGGTCGAGGCTAAACGCAGCGCCCCGAAAGAAGACTCCTCAGCACTTTTGTCGGAGATGTCTTTGCAGTTACCTCTATGTTGCAAATGTCACTTTTTTACAGGGGTGCAGTTTCAGCCACAAACAGTGGTCACATTTTAGCCAGGCGTGGAAGCAATATGTCAAATAGTCAAGCCCTTTATCAAAGCACCGACGTGGCCACCACACACACCACGTGTGGCCTTAACGCGGCTAGTTGGTGATAAAAAAGAACAAGAATAGTTCTGCTCAAGCTTACCATTGGCCACAAATCGCCAGTAGTGATCGCCATGTTTTCCTCTTAATTGTTATTTCAAGCGATTTATTTTGGCGCCCATTCAATATACTGGCGCTTACAGGTCTGTCCACTGTCCAGAGGTCGTAGAGCACCGGCTCCACTGGTGGGCACTAAAAATATCGCCGTTGTACGGAGTACAGATTGTTGAGAGGACACTTTTGGGTCCGAAACTGTCCAATTATCAGATCGTCTTGAAAGAGGGAGAGTGCGAATGACAAAGACCCCCAAATATGGTGATAGCCAAATCCGGTAGAAAGTCTGGTGGCCGGTTGCCATTTGCAATGACTGTTGAATCTCCCAATTCTGACCCACTTTTTGACTCCAATAAATAAACGCAAATAAATTGGATCCCTAGTGGAAAGGCCCCCAAACGCGACCTGCTTAAGAGTGTCACCTACGCCACTTTTCAAATCGCCTGGCCGCGACTACAAACTCACTGTTGGCAACTTTACGTTGACAAGCAATAAGCCCTCAGCTTCCTCGACTCTGCCCTCCTCCACCATACGGTTATTCCTCGACAGACTCTAGCTCCCTACGAAGACGCGCGTCTGCGAGAGGACGATAAAACATTTCCGCGACACTCATCCACAATGGCCGCCACCAAGGGAACGAGTGTCAAGACGGTGCGCAATTACAGCCTACCACCGCTTCAGCTACAATATTACCAAGCGCTCTCGAGTGGCATTTACAATGTCAACATCGGCCTAGCCAAACTCGCAGAGCTAGGGCGGCCCGGTCTTTGGGTCTTGCATAACGAAGACCTCTATCAGCCTGAGCTCGATACTCGACCTGGGTCGCGTAATCCCGACGAGGTAATTTCGATTAAGGAAATCGAATACCATGGAGTGCCATTACAACGCGCCAGGACATTGCACTGGTCTGGCAGCGGTCCGACGCCGGATTTTCTCAGCATTGATTTCTGGAAGGACGCCATAAAGAGGCTTGACGAGCAGAGTGCGCTGGCAGAGGCGAGGTCGATTCAGCCCCAGTTTACGCCCAGCGAGCTGCAGGTGCTCGAGGAGCTAGAATCGCAGCCAAATCATGATTTCCACCGCCTGCAGAACGAACAGCAGGCCAGAATGTCGCGAAGCAAGAACCGTACGTTCAAACTGCTCTTTAAACTTGCACAATTGGGCCGCCCAGGCCGTTGGATCTTGCACCAGGAAGAGCTCTTCCACCCCGTCATTGATACACGCCCGGAGACACGCAACGCCACAACCGCCAACAACGTCAAGCATGTCGTGATCCGTGATGACTCGATATTTCTCGGCGTTGAAGTGGAAGTGTGCGAGGGAGTTTTTGCCGACTTTGAGCTTCACTGGTCCGGCACAGGGGCACAGCCAGACTTTGGCGACTTTTTGTTCTGGCAGCGCAAAGAAGACGACCTGTCCGTTAAGAAAACTGACGTCGAAGCTGGACGCATCACACCGGGGTTTCTCCCAGAAGAGTTGAGACGATTGGAGGCCATGGAGAACGACAGAAGCCACGCATTCGCTGTGATGCCTTTGCTTGTCCCGAAGCCACAGACGCCCGAGCTTACACCCGAGGAGGATGCAAGACTGACTGCGTTTGTTCAACTCAAATACGACGTAGTCGAGAGTCTGATGAATCTCTGGAATGCCGGCCTGGCTGGAAAATGGGTGCTCCACAACGAAGATCTCTTTCTTCCCGAGCACGATATCGTTAACCGAGCACAACCTGGCGATAACGACAGTCAGGGATCTGGTGGCATTAACATCACAAATCTTATCGTCGAAAAGTCCACCGGGCTGCGTTTCGACATCCGCAGGGCCCACTCGCTGCCAGACTTTGACGACCCGGAATACTGGAGGCAACGGGACGCCGACCTGCGCAAAAAGATCGAGGACATCGAGGCTGGCCGACGAACCGGACATAACTTTACCAAGGCCGACCTGTTACGCATTGCCCTACTAGAACGTGCCTTGGAGAAAAGCTACGGAATGCGGGAGAATCAAGTTGTCGGCAGCGGCTCTAATCCTGCAGCAGATGGCGGTGTCCTTGCGTGGCTCAACAACGGTGCGGGAGATGCTGATGACGTTCCGGAACCAGAGGACCTAGGAACGCCATTACAATCACCGGGTGCCGCTCAAGAACGAAATGCCCCGTCACCAGATATCGACAGGTTGCCCTCGGCGTCAACAAAACGGAAACGCGGCTCACGAAATACGGAGCACGACCACGAACCGGCCCGCCGCTCGACCCAACGCACCAAAGTCCGGCTAGAAGCAAAGAAAAAGTCTCTACCAGCAACGAAAAAGTCTCCGCCTGCAAAGCAATCTACTCGCCGTGCCTCGAGGAAGCCGGCATCCCCGTCGCCTGTTCCACCAAAAACGACACCAGAGACCAAGGTCGCAGCGGCAAAAGCCGCACGCTCGGGCGAAACACGAAAGGATGGATCTCCAGTAAGAAGAAGCGCTCGTATTAGAGCGTTGGCTCTGAAGAATAATTTGCTATTGTAATGTGGAAGGTTCCTCGGTCTTTTTAAGCGCCGAGCTCAGCCGGCCTGGATTAGACTGTTTTCAACCACCGTATTTCATGGACCAGAAAGGAGGCAGATGAATTGATACCCAAATTTGCATAATAATTGACTTTTTCCCAAAGGATGCAAAAAAGCAAATAGATGAAACATGGTGGGCTGCAATATTGTAGATATATGTTGATTTGCAACAATACACATCATTTTAACATGTAACAATATAGATGAATCACATTGGGTTATTTATCATATAGATACATCATTCTCAACAGCAATAGTATATGCATCACATTAAACTAAAGTAATATAGATATGTCAAATCCAGCCGCAGCAATATTGATAAACCCTACTGAGGTACAACAACACGGTAATATGAGAATATCTACACGTCCAATTATTCCTACACAATCCGTGAAAGAGGGTCTCCGCGAAAAGGAACCAATCTGAACAGTTAAATCGATTAAGCTTGGAGACAAAGTTTCCCAGCACCCATGCTAATAACCCCTGTCACGCTGTGCGAGATATTCTGCCTTCACTCCCGTGGCCTTCTTCAAATTTTGTGTCTGTCATCCATCAGTAATATTTCTCACTATCGTCCCGCCCAGTCCTCGCTTAAACAAGTACTTCATCCGCACTGCAAAATCTTCGGGAACTTGTATCTTATTGAGATGACTGTTGTAAGGCGTAATTTGCACGGCTGCGTAGGTCTTGACAGATCGGATACATGTGCCGCGCCTCTTGGGACCTCGCACATGTCCTGTTGTTGGCAGCGAGCATGCCGAGGAGCTGTATTGCATGCTCCACAGCTAGGCAGCTCGACAGCGCGTATGTTCCTCCTGGATTGCGGATCACGTTTTCGAGAACAACGGTGACGGCAGAGAACAGCGGCCGGAGAAGGGCCCTATAGGAAGGAACTGTTAACAAGATGGTTACAAATCCAACAAACGATGTCAGGATCACACGTTACTTGCCATATGACGAAAAAATCGCCCTGGGGTACGTTCTGTATCAGGGGCAGAGCCTCTCGCGCCTCGGAGACACAGTTGCTCTCATCTTGCAGGCTTTGTAGAATTGTGGCATGTGGGTCGACCATTGCGAGACAGTTGACGTAAGTGAAGCGCAAGATAAGCTTGTGAAGAAGCCCAGTGGTACATAAATCGCCCGTCAAACTAGCCTCGTCCATCTCAATGGCACCGCTGCTTTTCCAGAACTGCAAAAGCAAGTTCAGCTCATCGGCCATAGCGGCACGATCGATGACAGACTGGCGCGCAGCTTGTACCGAGTAAAGCTTCTTATATATCTGGCCTTGGATGACAGCCAGCCCGATGCGCGCATGGAAGATGCCGTGCGCAATATTGGACACGCCTTTCAAGGCGGGAGGGAGGGCAGGATCCATGTCATCGTCGTCTTGGGCAAATGGCTGGCCCGTGCGAAGGCTAATGTCTTTGTCGATACAGAATGCGATCCAAAACACGCGTCGTCGCTGAGCCTTCTGTTCTGCGGAGAGGGTGCTGTTGGCAGTATCGTCTCGGCAGGTCCTCCGGTGAAAGCCCATACCCTGCGCCATACGCAGAGCTGCTGTGACGAGCACCGAGGCAGAGTGGGGGTTTGGCGTGCCCTGCAGCACTGCAGCCATGCCCACGAGCGCCTGGACGGCGCGGAAACTGTCGTGAAGAAGAAGCAGCTCGGATAGGACGGCGATCGCGTTGTGGATGTGTCCGCATGACCCTTCGGTCTCTTTGGACAGGTCACCAGAAATGCGTACAGGCCGCATGGCCCGTAGGCGGTATGCCAGCGAAAGCACTGTGTTGATGCATGCCCACCAGGCCGGGTCAGTGGAACTCGAAGAATGTGCGTAGTTGGCTCGGAATTGCAAAAGAAAGTCGGTTTTATCAAAGAGCGGGTAGAAATCGTAGAAGCCGGCAAAGGCCTCGTCGACGAGCTCCATAGCGACTTGATAGGGAGGCAACGGGTGGAACGACGGAAGTGAGAACGGGCCGAGGGCCATCATGCCTTTCCACGATAGGATCGGTGGGGGAGGTGACAGCAGCGCCAGATTTTCTTCCATCATGGCCAAGGGCGGCTGGACAGTCGTACTCGCAGAGCTGGGAGTTGATCTTTTGGAGTCGCTGCTGTAGCTAGACTCTGTCCCGAGTTTCCCGACTGCATCGTGTAGAAGACCCTCTGTCCGCCTCAGCCGCTCTTCGAGGATGGCGATTTGTTTGTGTCTAGACGGTCCGCATTAGCAAATGTTTGCCATAGTGAAGATCATCAATAGTAGCAGCAGAGCAACGGAGCAAGAGAGCAGCCATACCCTGGGGGGCGCCGCGTCTTCTTCCTTGTGGCAATCGGCGTAAAGTGGCAGTCGGCCACATCAGCCCGCATGCACTGCACGCAGCCACCATCCGGAGTGCGCTGGCAGCGTATCTTCTTTTTCCTACACAAATCACAGGCCTGTTTGTTGTAAGCAATGCTAACATTGGCAGGAAAACGGTCGTAAGTGGCTTCCCATAACGGCTTACCTTGGTGATGGCCGGGGTCTGGTGTTGTGCGTCTGCCATTACTATGTGACGTAATGTAGGGTACGGAACAAATGGCTTGATAAGGTCCGAGAGAGCAGCGGTGGCGTGAGCTGTGACTGATGTAGCATGCGGCGTGCGGCGCGCGGCGTGCTGCTGGAGGCAAGGGGTCGTCTTGATTGAAAAGTGTGCTGATGAATGCAAATTTGGGATTGTCGTCTAGCGGTTACGGCGTGGTTGTTTCTCAAAGAGTGCGTCGCAGTGTAAGAACCTTTCAACGGGGCAAACAACTAGTGATGTTCGCAAAATCCAAAAAGTGACGCGGAATTGGACGAGTCGTCCGGATCATTCAGACCCCGGACCTCCTGAAAGGTCCGGGTTCGTTGATTTGTCACCAGCTTCCAAGAAGCCCCACTTATTATGGCTTCGGCCCATAGCCCTCTCCGGCCTCAATATGTGTTTGTCTCCCCAGAGAACAAATTCCCTTAAAAATAGACACCAATAAGGACAAATAAACGCGGAGCGTCCAAGACGTGTTAGTCCCGGACATTTCCAGGTGGCCGCGTCGAGAATAAGCAGCTGGATGTGATGGCCCCCAGACGGCGACTGTATATTAGAGACAAGCACCGGGCCAGCTTGCAACACTGTGTTTATTTTTTTTTCGCTAAGTATCTCGTTCTTTCAATCCTCAACTCGCCCCAGGCTCAAGAACTGCAGCAGTACCATGAACATGGACATGAGTTCGTCAACTTCTCCTTTAGAGGATAAGAAGACGGCTTTCTCGACTCCGCCCTCTGACGACACCAAAACAGATTCAACGTCTCCGCCATATCCCGACGCTTCGTCCCGAGATGTCGAATTGCAGAGACAAGCAAACGGTATGGTATCTACATATTTGTCCAATTTTGATTCTGTCACACCGCCTCTAACCAATCTATGCTAGACGGGGAAAAGTCCGCTACCGCCCCTACGAATGACGACAGCAAATTTCCGGCGGACGCCCTCTCTGTGCCGCGCCAGATCCTCTTCGTCGGCACCATTTGCACGGCCATGTTCACCAACCAATGCGGAATGGGGAACACGATCGCCACTGTCAGCGTCGTAGGCGAGACCTTTGGCATTTCCCCCGAGGATTCAGGACATCTGTCGTGGCTTGTGGCCGGCTACAGCCTGACAATCGGTACATTTATTCTCGTCGGTGGCCGCCTTGGCGATGTGATTGGCCACAAGCGACTGTTTGTCGCCGGCATGCTTTGGTACGCGCTGTGGAGTCTGGTAGCTGGGCTTTCTGTTTATGCATCGAATGACAGCGGGTACGTGCTTTTTGTCTGTTCTCGTGTCTTCCAGGGTATGGGGCCGGCTTTAACTCTACCCAATGGCCTGGCCATTCTGGGCCGATCCTACTCGCCAGGCCCACGCAAAAACATGGCCTTTGCGTGGTTTGGAGCTTCCGCCCCTTTTGGTGCTGTTGCCGGGTTTGTGTTCGGCGGCCTTTTTGCGACCTTGTCTTGGTGGCCATGGACGTACTGGAGCCAAAGCATTGCCCTCGTCGGCGTGTCTGGTTTCGCCGCATGGGCCATCCCACCTGCATCACAGCACGAGGCCGAGCGGGAAAGACAGCCGTGGACAGTACGCAAATTGGTGGCTGTTTTCGACGTTCCTGGCATGGTCACCGGCGTTACGGCACTCGTACTCGTCAACTTTGCCTGGAATCAGGCTGTCGTCGTTGGCTGGCAGCAGCCGTATGTGTACGTCTGTCTTATTCTCGGCTTTCTCTTCGGTGCCGCATTCTTTTATGTTGAACTATCTACCTGGAACCCCGCGCCTATCTTGCCCCTTGCGGCCTTCAACACAGACATTGCCTTTGTGTTTGCCTGCACCGCAACGGGGTGGGGATCATTTGGAGTTTGGGTGAGTACTACCCCCTTCCCTTCATCTCCCCATATCGCACACGTACAAACAATACTAACCTAGCAGCTGTTCTATGTCATCCAGGTCGCCATCAATATCGGCGGCTCCACGCCTGTGCAGATCGCCGCGTGGATTATTCCCATCATCCCCGTGGGTCTCACTTCAGCTCTGGCCGTCGGAAAGTTGCTGGGCCGCGTACACGCGTCAAACATTATGCTTGTGGGCCAGGTTGTCTACGTGATAGGAACGGCCCTAGGTGCTGCCCGCCCGCCGCACTCCATTTACTGGACCTACTTTTTCTTCTCTGTCGTTGCCATGACCATCGGCCTAGATACCTCGTTTCCGTCGGCCACAGTCATCTTTTCCGATGCCGTGCCACGAGAGTACCAAGGCATGGGTGCAAGCATCATTGTCACCGTCATCAATTACAGCATTTCACTCTGTCTTGGCTTTGCCGGTACCATCGAGACGAACATCAACAATGGTGGCCATACAGACATTGACAAACTCCAAGGCTACCGCGGTGCCCTTTGGTTCGCTGTCGGCCTTGCTGGCCTGGGATTTGTCTTGAGTATTGCATTCACTGGTGTCGTTTATTTACGTGGTCAGCGGAAAGACACCCCCTAAAGAGCAATACTCTGTTAGAGAGGGAGATATATTTATATATAATATCAGCACAATGAGCCATTCCCTCCCATTTTTAATTATACGAGATTAGTTAGATACACGCAAAACGAGGAATGATTTAAATTTTTTCTTGAAAATGCACACACCTGACCTCTCCCTCTCCCTCTCGCCTACCCTACCGCCGGCATGAAGCGCGCCACGCGCTGCCTCGGCACGGCTCCGCGGCATAGCTGCCCCGCCGCCCCCGACAACGACGACCAACAAGCGCGCGAGGCTTCCAACGGCCGACAGCTCGAGGCTGGCCAGTAACCCGCTACGCCGCCCTACGAACGACGCCATCGTCATCCCCGACGGCCCGCAACGGTCCCCGACCAAGCGGTACCGCACCGTCGTTGAAACACCTCTTGCCGCGCCCGTTACACCGCCCGGCGGCGACACCGTTCCCACTACCCCACCGACTTCCATTAAAATAACCTTCACGCACGCCGTCCCGTTCGTTACTACGCCGCTTACTACCTCCGTCTTTAGTGACGTCGTTAAGATTTACGGTATTTTAGACGAATATACGGATGCTTTTTTTACTGTCTTTTTTAATGGATATAAGGTAAATAACTAGGCCGGCGTCGTCCTTAACATGGTTTTATAAAAGCTTTTTTAAACCGGTACTTTTTTAGAGTTTTACGCCGCCACGATGTTATTTTTAACTATTACGGTCAGATTAATTATTAAGGGACCTTTTACGTACACGATTAAATTAACCGTATAAATTACTTTTCTATTAAAATAAATAAATAACGGTTCATTACAGACATGGCCCCCACAGGCCTCAACAACAAGCCAGGATAATACAACCGACCCTTTAACGGGAACGGAAGATAAATAACGCAACTGACGTAAAGCGGCGGTACAAGTGTGACTAAAAAAGTAACTTTTTTAAAATATAAAATAAAAAAATTAATTAATTAAAAAATTAAATTAACGAATTATATGATAAAAAATAAAAATTATATAAAGTATAATTTAAAAAATAAACTACGAATAAATTAAAAAAAATATATAAAATATTATTTTATAAAGTATAATAAATTATATATAAAGTTTTATGGAAAAGACTTTTTAAAATTATATTATTTTTATATTTATGAATTTTTTTTTAACTTTTTTACTTATTTATATAGTAAAAGATTTAAAAAAGGTAATAGACCTTGGAGTACTTAATAAACCTTCGAGTTATATAAGCTTTATAAAACCGTTAAAAACTAAAGCGTTATAAAGCTTATAAAGTTTAGTAAAGTTATTAAAAGTTAAAAAGTTATAAAATATAATAAACGTTATAACTTAAAAATAAAAAGTATTAAACCGGTAAACTTAAACGTTATAACAATTACTTATATACGCTAAACGTTATAAATTATAATACTCTTTTACTACTTATTTTTTCGATTTATAAAAAAGATTAACCTCTCTTTACTTAAAAGTAAGTCTAAATCTTTTTTTTTATATATAATATCGTAATATAAATCTTCAATTTAACTATTCCCTCCTTACTTTACCATCGAATGTAACAAATTTTCATCGAATTATCGTTAAATTTTATATATTTAAAAAATAATTTAAAAATAATTAAAGTTAAATATATAAAATCAAAACTTTCATTTAATATTACGAATAACCCTCAACTCGTTTATAAAACCCCCTTAACACAAAACCCCAAAGCCTTAAACCATAAAACCTAAAGTTTACACTATACACCTAAGCTATAAACCTTACAACCAACCACCGGTTAATAAAACTATTAACTAATATAATTAAAGTCGAAAGTTACCGAGCCGAAAGCCCATTAACGCTAAACCCTTTTAAGCTTAACGTAAATTAAAGTTTTTTTCTTTTTCTTCCTATAATCTCTCAAGTCCCCTCCGACTCTCCTTTAAATTTTTTAAAATTTAGTCTTATAATAAAATCATTATTTACTCGACGATATTTTTTATAACCTTTCGTAACTTTATATTTTTTTAGTCCATTTTTCTTTTAATTTAGTATTACTATTAATACTTAATAACTTAAATAAAAAACGTAATCGTTACCGATTATTTAAAATATAAACTTATATAAACTTATATTTTCATACCTTTAATATATATAATTATATTACTTTTTTAAACGTATTAACTATTATTCGACCGTTATACTTTATTACCGTTTTATAAAACCAAAACCTTTCTTTTAGCTTAATCACCTAGTAAAGACCTTTACTTTTTAAGATAAGTGTTTTTATGCCAACTAACTATAACTTTTTATTAATAGCTTTTATTATAATATACGGGTTTTATTCGTTTTTATATTTAATAAAATTTTAACTTTACGGCGTTAACTTTTTACGTTACTCGTTTTTATAACACTTACTTATTCGTCATAAATATTAAAAAGTTAAAAGCTTTTAAATAACTTAGTTACCAAGATTCCTTCTCGTTATTCGTTTTAAAAAGTATAATTTTCGTAATAAGCCTTAACATTAAAAATTATTGTATATTTAAAAATATATAACTATAGTTAACTATAGTTAAACTCGGTTTAAACGCGTTTAAACGGCTGTTATTTTATATAAAAAGAGTTGTCCCGACGATCGTCGATTTTTTTTTTTCGTTTATTATTTTTTTTTTATTGCTTTTTTTTTTTACTTTTCCTTTTATACTACATGGATGCCTTTCTTTTAACACAGCATCTCTTGCCGCCCAAAATACCTTGCCAGCGCCTAAAAATGAAGGAGGTCCAAAGTGCCTAGGACCGTTCAGAGAGCGGCCGCAAACACGACCTACTTGAGGATTTCAGTTAGGCGGAAATTTCCTGGATGCTTCAGCAAATTCAAAGTTGATATCTTCCCATCAAGATGTCAAGTGTGTGCAACCCTCTCGCTTACATCTCTCTTCACTCCGCGGATTTCTTTTAATGGGTCCGTTACTGTTATATTCATATTATTCATGGTGCTAATCATGTGTGCTAATCATGGCGATGTTTATTTGATCACTTTACTTCGATACCGTTATTAACTTAATATTAGTGGTTTTTCTTTAGCGTTAATTTTAGGAAATAAAAAAACGTGTGCAAAAAATCGAGATGTGATCTGAGAAAAAAAAAAAAAAAAAAAACAAGAAAGACGCAAGAAAACAAACATATTAAAAATCAATTAAATTAAAACTCCATCCGAATCAAAGAGGAAAACCAAGGTAAAATACCGAGAGAACAATCATGCGCTAATTCATTTTACGGCTTCTGATCACAGCAACATCGTTAAGACGTTGATGTCTTTGTTCCTCGGGCCTGCTCTTTCCTACGGCCGCCTCGTATATATCGGCCTATTCTTTGGACATTCGCTGTTTAGGTTTTATTATTTAATGTTTCAACAGTATACGTAACTCTTACCGCATTATCTTGTCCCCAAATCCAAGTCTTCATGTCTGTGCCGATCGCCAAAATAACCGCCGGATCATCACGGGTTTTATTCTGGTGCATGTCCACATCGCCGCCAACGTCCAAGATGCAAAGCGCGGGGCCCCGGAATCGCCGTCAACCGGTATTTATATTTCTTCGCATCATGAAATTCACGATTATTACTCACATGCATTTGTCCATACGACAGATGATGTGCCCGTACGAAGTTGCAATGACGATGTGGATCTTGCGTTAGTGGTTTTGATGGTCGGCTCGTCGCCGATGATCCGCCACTGCCAAACTCTTGTCAACAAAAACCAAAGCTAAGACTCGACTTTGAGAGGGGAAATGCGCTACCTTTTGTATGCGTGATTTCTCAATTGTCAATTTCCTTGCTAAAGCATTGCAATTAATCACCATAACACAGTAAAAATTGCACAGATAATTTGATCATGTGCTCGTACGGACAGGTTGTTGCTGTTCGTATGTTAGTCTGCGGATCGCCGGGATACTAGCCCATTTTGCCACGAAAACCCTGTCACCGACTTGGCACTAACACGGAACCTACCGATGGCGAGCTCCGTGCTGCTTGTGCGACCATACGAGCTTGGAGGTGGGGTGCGCTAAATCAACGTAAACATCTGCATTGTGGTTGGGGACATTTTGATTTTCTTTCTTTTTCCTTGCCATGTGCTCACGAGAAAACGCCTTTCGCGCCTATTCTCCCCATTCTCCCCATACGCCGATCTTCGGTCTGGTCTTTCCCGGG
The DNA here is from genome assembly GCA_021396245.1 of Sporothrix humicola. Taxonomy (NCBI): domain Eukaryota; kingdom Fungi; phylum Ascomycota; class Sordariomycetes; order Ophiostomatales; family Ophiostomataceae; genus Sporothrix; species Sporothrix humicola. Next base: position 735,986 of record WNYE01000003.1, on the reverse strand, counting down.
TCTCTGTTCCCTTCTGTTGGTTCCCAGTTCCCCAGATTTCTAACTTTCGACATTGGTCTAGACTAGTCTCAAGAAAGACCGAAAAAACGAAATTGTTCCCTCCACGACGACGTACGACAGAAGTGGAGATGTGGCCAATACCGGGCAAAATAGCTTGGCGATAGATGCAAATGCATATATAAAAGACTCATCCTTCCCCATCTTCCCCTGGTATTTTATGTTGTCAAGTCGATAGTTCCAGAGCATCTTTATCCATAGCTTTGCCGTTCTTCCCTTGCATTTTTTTTTTCATATCCCACTCGCATCACGATGAGGCTCAGCATCTTCGTCACAGCGGCCCTCTCGGCTGCTGCCTCGGCCATTCCCTTCACCGGCGAGAAGCAGAAGCGTGATGCACCACCGCTTCCCAGCACAGACAGCTTCTACACTGTCCCCTCCAACATCTCCAGCTATGCACCCGGCGCCATCATCAATCACCGCGCTCCGCCCAGCCCCATTGCTGCCTTTGCAACGGCGCCCGTGAACCTGGCAGGATCCTACCAAATTCTGTACCGGACCACCGATAATCTGGGGAATGCTACTGCTACCGTCTTGACTGTTCTTGTCCCAAACAATGCCGATTTCAGCAAGGTTCTCTCCTACCAAGTCGCCGAAGATGCACCCAACATCAACTGTGCTCCGTCCTATGCCCTACAGCAGGGCTCTAATTCTGATAGCACGTCAGGCACGACCTTGACTCAGGCCGAGCTGCTGTTGGCTGAGGCTGCCCTCTACCAGGGCTGGGTTGTCATTCTGCCCGATCACGAGGGACCCAAGGGCGCCTACCTTGCCAACACTCTTGCCGGCCAGGCTACGTTGGACGGCATCCGTGCTGCACTCAAGTCGACGAGCATCACGGGCATCTTGTCGACGGCCAAATTCGGCCTCTGGGGCTACTCTGGTGGTGCGCTGGCATCCGCATGGGCTGTTGTCTTGCAACCATCGTATGCTCCCGAACTCAAGGGCGTCCTTGCTGGAGCCGCTTTTGGTGGCACGGTTCCCAACATCAACACAGCCATTGTCACAGTCAACGGCACATCGTCGGCCGGTCTCATCGTTGCCGGCATTGTCGGCCTGGCTGCGCAGTACCCCTTGATCAAGGACGGCCTCGAAGCCCATGTTTTGCCAGAGTACCGCGCCGGCTTCGAGGCCGTCGGCTCAACGCAGTGTTTCGGCACCACCGTCGACCAGTACTCGGGCGCCGACGTTGTCAACATGGTCGACGACCCGTCGCTGTGGAACGACCCGGTCGTCCAGTCTGTCTTCAGCAACAACTCGCTCGAGTTTGCGCCGGTCGCGCCCGCGGGCATCCCCATGTTTGTCTACAAGGCCGTCAAGGACGAGGTCAGCCCCGTGGCCGAGTCCGACGCTTTGATCGAGACATGGTGCAACAGTGGCGCCTCGGTCCAGTACGTGCGCGACTCGTCGGCCAGTCATAGCGAGCTGGCCCTGGTCGGCGCGCCCATGGCCTTGGCCTGGCTGGAGAAGCTGGCGGCCGGCAAGATTTCGGCTACAGCGGCGTGCTCGACGACAACAAAGTCCTCGATGCTGCTCGACATTGCGTCCATCACGGTGCTGCCGACGTTTCTCTTGGACGCCATTCTAGCTCTGGTTGGTGGCCCGGTTGGACCTGGTTTACTTGGTTGACAATCTTGGTATTAATGATACGAAGTGGATAGAGTAATTGAGTAACCTCGAATGTTATGTAGCTATGGCATAGAAAAAGGGAGAATTAGAAGAGGAGGCTATCTACAAGCCCCAGCGTTTGAAGAAAAAAAAAAAAAAAAAAAAGAAAAAAGAAAAACAAAGAGGAAGCAGAAAGTATATTATGTCCGTCGATAGGCACAACATTTGTCTAACAAACGCGGCCAGGACAATGTTGGATATTACAACACTCGACGTGGGCGCGTAGGTGGATGTGAACGAGCACTCAAAGGTCATTGAGCTGGCCACGGGATACAGCACGCCCGTCGTGGCTTGTGTGAGTATGACACTGGAACTCGATGACTCGCCGGTGGCCGGGTCGATGCCGACCAGCGAGCACTCGAGCGTGCCCGGGCTACCGGTCATGGGTTTGACAGCCCGAAATGCATACGGCTTGCCGACGTGGAGGCCCGTCAAGTCCTGCGAGATTCGGCCATAGCCACCCGTCGCTGTACTGGACCCAAAGGCGCAGCATTTTCCGTTGGGGGCGCTGCAACCGACGTTGGCGCAGCCGACACCTGCGCCGCCTTTGTAGATGGTCCGATGGTCCAGCCAGCTGGAACGCCACCTGAAACGGTGCTGAAGTCACCGTTCACGAGGATGTTGTCGGTGACGCAAACATCGGGAGCGGCCGAGGGAGAAGGCGACGTCGAGGGAGAGGTGGAGGAGATCGATGACACCGATGACGCCGATGACGCTGATGAATGCGACGGCGACACGGAAGGAGCAGATGAGACTGACGAGGCCGACGAGACCGACGAGACTGAAGCCGAGCTCTGGCGTGGATGACAGGCAGACGCAGCAGCTGAATCTGCCATCAAAAGGCCAATGGCCAGGACAGGAGAAATAGCAGAGAAGTGCATGTTTTCGGTTGAATGTGTGCAACAAGGGACCTGAATTTCAGAATATAAGAAAAAAAAGGAAACGACAGAGTAGTTGTGGAGGATTGGACTATTTATGCTATGAATGAACGCGGTGGTATTGATAAATCCCATGGACGAAGGCGGTGCCGAGTTCTTTTGAGTTTGGTAAAATTGGCCCGTAAGACTCTGTTCAATCTTGATATGCCCCAAGGTAGACCAGCTGTAAATGGACGTGAAAAGACAAAATTGACTCCTTAAGCAGTGTCTACTTGAGATGTATGAGTAAAAAATATGTCCATTCATGGTAGTAAAACTGGCCGAATGCCGAGACGGGACACAGAAAACCAATCTGTTTTTCAGACGTTGCCCAGAATATGCTAGGGACTGTGAGCTAGCGCGGTGCTGAATACTCCGTATGCAGGAACTATTGGCACTTCTCCACAGAGATCCACTCCCATAAATCGAGGAAAAAACGAACGTCTTTTGGACAAAAGCTCACATATTCCGGGCAAACTCGTCCGAGATACATATTGCATAGTCTGCATCGGTAGGCGGCGATTATGTGGTTATCCATGACCACTTCCTCAAGCCATATCAATCTTGCTACGGGTCGTAAATTTACGCCTGCCTGGAGTCAAACCATTGCATTTCCACTAAATATTTACAATCTAACGGCGTAGCCCATGGGGCAGATTTGGACATCCTACATGGTACACAATAATGGTATTAGAAACATAAATCCTGGTTTCCCGTTCACTGCATCACTACACACATGGCACAAAAACAGACAGCCCGGCCAAATCGATCGTCACACTACTCAAAGTCGTGGTCACCGTGCACTGCAACGTCATGCTCGTGTTCTCGGCCTTGAATGTGCCAGTGTGCGTCGTCCACACAGCCGCGGCACCCTATTTCAAAAGCAGGGACTGGGCCGAGACGTTGGGCGACGTCACGAGGCAGTTGAGCGTCATGCCGCCCGTTGGTGCAAGGTAGTTGATATCGACCGAGAACTGTTTTTGGTTGGCGACATCGTCGGCTGAGAACGTCAGGGTTTGCTGAACAGTGGCCGGCTGGTTGTTTTTTACTGTGACGACCATGCAGTCCATGTTGGGCGACGGGCACGCGTCTGAGAAAACGACGTTGCCAGTGACGGACCAGCCCTGGTTGGCGCCTGATTTCGCTGGATCGGCCAGGAGATTGAAGTTGGCGCTGGCGAAGGAGATGAGGACGGTGAAGCGTGTGATGGTGAAGAAGAAAAATATGACGGCTATATTGATGATGACGAAGGTGACGATGAAGACAGGGGTGCCGAAGATGCCGACTGAGACAAAGCTAATGAACTGCTCTTGGACGGACGGCAGGCTGAGGCTTCTGCACCTGTAGCGAGCACAAGGCTGAGAGTCAAGATGTTGAGGAGATATTTCATAGTGAGTGCGATGTGAAATGGAAACTGTGTGTGAAAGATGAAAGACTTGCCAAGAAATGCGAGGCGCTGGTCACGTATGGTTGGCAGCCTGTGAATTTAGCGGGAAAGACGCAGGCACAAAATCTCAAAATATTTCCTATTTGGGAAATTCCCCTGGCCACTAGTGGACTAACACGGATCGAGCTTTATTGGCATTTTGGCCAGACGCGTTTCGTCAGTTCAATTTTGACAATTTTGCTCACTTTTTTTTTTTTTTTTTTCGTTCAGCAAACGAAACGAAACGAAACGAAATGGAGAAACAATTCGGATGAAACGTTTGACTGTCGTTTTTCTACCCAGGATCTGTGGAGGTCGACAAACGTCACTTTTCGTGGCACAATTTCCACTTCATGTCCCAAAAATGGGGTATGACTCGGGACCTACCGTGGTTCTAGAACGGGCCAAATTGTGCCTAAATTGAATCTAGCTTTAAAGCCATAGGGCTCAGAGCTACTCCGTACCCAAAAGCCCCAATAGTTTGTTTGTAGTCGTCAGAACAACATCCAAATATATTGAGTATTTGCAAGAAGGCTGTCGAGTAGTTCATCTCAGACCTTGGCAATTGTTATTCTGAGCATTAAGTTACGGAGTCTTCAAAGGTCTAGATAGATTGACGCCACACATAATGCCACGATTGACGACTTAACTGACGCCCACAAACGCCTCGCGATGCCTTGAAGAAATTAGACCTCGGATGACTATGTGCATTGCGTCTCCCTTGTTTATTCTGGAGGTGAGTTGCTCAGCCTTTGGCGTCTATTTAAGTTTCATATTTCCCTGTCTTTGAGCACTGTTTTGTTGTCTTGTATTGTTATCGCCCGGTTTTTTTGGTTTTTTTTTTGGATTTTCTATTGGATTTTCTTTTGCGCCTGTGTCTTGTTTCGATTATCGTTGACGACGTTCGACTTCACCACCAAAACCCCACGCTCTTTACCCACTCCACTCGCTTTGTCCATCATGATGCTCCCTTCGTTCTCTAGTCTCATGGCCATCGGCCTGCTTATTGCCAGACCTGCTGTGGCTTCACGCTGCCACCCGTCCAAGCCGGCGTCGTCTTCCTCGCCGTCTTCCTCACTCTCCCTGTCGCCATCCGTTGTCGTCACGCCGCCTGTCATCCGTTGCGGCGTCAACGTGGTCAAGTCGCCCGATTTCTTCAGCACCACTACGAGTGGCTTTGACACCTCTGTCTGGTAGAGAGTCTTCACGATCGGCAGCGGCATCACTTCCACTGGCTCCTCCTGCCCAGACGGCCATGAAAGATGTGGTGATTTCGACCTATGGGACGCGGCCAGTGTTTTGCAGACGCTGGACACGGGTGCCGTCGGCCACTTCTACAGCTTTAGCATCGATAACTACGTGGCGCTCGGCAGCCCTTGGACCGTGCTCCAGTGTTCCTTCCAGCTAGTCAGCGGCACCACGGCCGATGCCACTGCCCTGTCCGTTCCTGTTGCTACCGCTCAAAGCGACGCATGGCATACATTCACGGGGAGCTTCAAGGCGCTAGAAGCCCAGACGGTGCTGAAGTGCGAGTTTTCCTATATGATCGGCGGTGAGGTGGAGTATTTCCTAAGTGCCGTGACGGTCCAGCTAAACTGCTAAGATTCGGGTTTCTGGGGATGGCTGAGTAGCTTCTTGATGTTGTAATACATCGTATAGTCGTTGAACCAAGGCAGAATTCGCTCCCAGCTCACTTGGCGTCCAGCACTTTCAGGCACAGGTACACGCTACTTAATGATGCCAAGAACGCCCACAGCAAACTATCGAGATAATTCGGTATTGAAGATATCAATCCTTGAGGTCTGTGTGATAGACTCTCCCGGGTCTTCTCATATAATTAAGCAGTGCCGCTGCGGTTTATTTGTCTAAACAGAGTATCTTCTGCTGTCTCTAGTTGGTCACCCTTCTTCTTTTTCATTTCCTCTTCGTTTCTTTTTTTCTATCTGGTTGTGAGGATTATAATATTCCCACTCTCGTTTTCCATTTCAATACGAAGAACGTCTTACAGATTAGAGCCCTTGGCCTTGCTGCTCAGACAGTAGCAGCAAGCCGCTGTCGGCCCAGCGCCCCGATTTCGTCGCCAGTGCTCCCGGTTTCGTCCGTTTTGTCGGTCTCCTCGGCGTCTTCCCTTCCATCGGTCTCTCCATCTCCATCGTCGTCCTCCGCATCTTCTGCCTCCTTGCTATCCTCCCTCTCTTCGGTTCCCTCCGCCAGCCCATGATCCTCGCCGAGCACCGGCTGCACCCGCAACTGGGTCGTCAATGGCGATTTCCAGAGCAGCACCCTGGACGATTGGGCGATTGACAACACCGCCATGGCACCCGAAGTAAATAACGGCAACTGCGAAGGCAGCCCGAGCGGCACCTGTCTCCAGATCGGGACGGCCACGTACACGACGTCGTCGCTGTACCAGGACGTGCACGGCCTGGTGCCCACCCAGGAATACGAATTAGTGACCGACATGTTCACGGTGGGCGGCGGGACGTCTGCGACCGTGACCTGCACGTTTACAAACATTGGCGAGGGCGGCATCCTCTCCAGCACGCCAGATTACAGCTCTCTCCTGTCGAACGCGGACTTGAACAACGGATTTGAACACTTTTCGCGCCAGTTCACGGCCGGCAACACATCAATGCGGCTCCAATGCTCTACAACGCTAGGTGCGTACCCGGTCTACATCATCGCCACGCTCTATTCGGGCTTCTCCATCAGTCAGCCTTGCATCAACTGAGATCTCCTGGCCTTGGCTACCGTAGAATTTGTATATAGACGTTATTTGTACACTATTCCATCAAGTACGATGTATATTCATAGACACATAAATGCATGGTTACATGGATACAACATAGATACATTTTTATTCTCCATTTCCATGCTGGAAACGTGCATCTTAATATCGTCACGTTAGGGCGGTGGGAAACTAAAACACAAAAAACGTCGGCCCGCGTGCGCCACATAGCTTTGTTGTTTATTCTTCATGCATGGCGGTGCATCCAGCCTTCCCGGCACCGGCGACGTTTCTGCTCGGTATGTCCTTTCTTTGTCGTTGCGATTGTTTTTTTGAGGGGTTTTTCTTTTCTTTTTTTTTTTATTCTTTTGTTTCGCGCCCCAGTCTTGCCCTGTCCCCTTTCCCATTTTAGGTCAATGTTATTTAGGCGCAGTTGGGAGCCGCTGAACTTTAAGCGACAACGCCAAGAGTCCAAGAGTTAAGCTTAACCTTATTGTCGTTCAGCCTCACACGCCGTCGCCTGAAGTTTCCAATACCAAGCATTGGATACCAGGGATGCAAGGTACAGCATGCGAATTTCGCCCCAAAAATGGCCATCGAAATGCCCACAAAATCGGATATTGATAATGCCAAGCAGGGACCTGACATGCCGCCAATATTTTACCAGGACTGAAAGAAAACATCGCGGCTTGGCTGATATTGTTGAGAAGAGGCAGGCCAAGAATACAAGATAAAACAAGAGACTTCCCGCGTCTGCCTCTTTTTTTCTATTTCTCCTTTTTTCTACAGACGTGTTTTGAGTTTAATCTACTCTTGCGTGGACTTTCTAGTTTGCGGTTATCGTTTTTATACTTCTGCATCGGACCAAACTCACCATGAAGCTGCACTCGACTAGCCTCCTGGCCACCATCCTCCTTGCCGGCCAGGCGGCGGCCTCAGCTTGCAGGCCCAAGAGCCCGAGTGTCTCGCCGTCTGTCGTTCCGTCGTCGTCCTCCGTTGCCTCGTCACTTTCTGTTGCTCCCTCGTCGCCCTCGTCGCTGTCGTCGCTGTCGTCGCTGTCGTCGCTGTCGTCGCTTTCATCACCTTCTGCTATATCGTCACCGTCGGTCGTGCCGTCGTCGTTCTCATCGGTTGTTTCGCCGTCATCGTCTTCGCCTTCATCTGCATCATCCTCGCCATCTTCGTCGGTCGTCTCTTCGCCTTCCGCCGTTTCTTCTCCGTCGTCGCCGTCTTCTGTGGCTCCCTCATCGTCGTCTGCGTCCGTTCCGTCGTCTTCACCGTCGTCGTCTGTTCCGTCTTCTTCGCCCTCGTCTTCTCCTTCGTCGTCGCCTTCCTCGCCGGTCCCATCGTCCTCTCCATCTTCGTCGATCCCCTCGTCTTCGTCTATCCCCTCGTCCTCATCCATTCCATCACCATCATCGTCCGTCCCATCTTCGTCGCCTGCCCCATCGTCATCCCCGTCCTCCTCCTCGGTCGTGTCATCATCCTCGTCGCCGCCGTCCTGTCCCAGCAACTTCATCGCCAACCCCAAGTTTGCCGGCCGCGCCAGCTGGAGCTTTGGCGGCCTTGCAACCGACTCGACAGCCTGCGGTGAAAAAGGCACGTGCGCAGAGTTGCAGGGCTCGACACAGGGCCTTCCCTTTGTTTCACAGCAGCTCACGGGCCTGGTGGTTGGCCAGCAGTATGAATTTTCCTACTCGTACTTCTTGGCGGTTGGCAACTTTGGCTCCGTTACATGCTACTTTGCGTCCTATGGCATCGGCAGCACCCAACTGTCCGTCAACAGTGCCTGGACCAAGCCGGCCGTATCCCGTTTTCAGGCGCCGGCTACGGGCGGCCCGCTGTCGTGCTATTTTTTCGCAGCAAACAACGCTGGCTACGTTGCCAAGCTGTCGGAGATGTACTTGACCCGCGTCTGTGACCAATGAGGCGGGAGAACAAACATTGGAGAGAGAGGCATAGTAAGATGTTCAAGAGAGATAAAATGGGATATGGATGTCGAAAGAATATTTTGCGTCAACGAGTCCAATATCGCTGTTTCTTCTTATTCTACCATTTTTACATCAAATTTAATTATTTTCTCGTCTCTGTTCATTCATATCATGAATTGGCCCACAATGAGCTGTGAACCACCAATGTACAATTTTATAAAAGTAGACCTCAAACTCGCACACTAGGCCATAATGCACCTAAAATGAAAGTTGACCCGCATCTACCAGTAAAACATTGAATATCAGTGTGAAAGATGGTAAAGAAACGTAGGGTTTGGAGAAAACAATATTATATTAAAGTTGTAATGGAAGTGGAGGAGAAAGTTGGATAAGATTTTAATCTGCAATGGCATCAAGTGTTCAGAGTAAATCAAGCAATATCTTTGTTTTCTCTCATCACGCCACTCTTCAGCCAAATAGACAACCCCAAAAAACCTTCCAACTTAGTCCTGGGCCTGAGACGGCACGACCTTGGGCTTGCAGCCACGGACGATGGGGGGAGACGGGCTGGCAGACGGCGACACGGATGGAGAAACAGACGGAGCGACAGACGCAGAGCCAGAACCGGAACTAGACACCGACGCCGACAACGTTGAAACGAACGAGGTAGTAAACTATGACGACGGCCAGGACGACGCCGGGGGCAGAGAATAGGAGGACACAGAGACAGACGACACCAAAGAGCCGGAGAAGCTTGGCGTCTGCCCAGGCTCGTCGACGCACGTCTCGGACGACCCGACGAACTCGAGACTGATAATCTTGAGCGTGGCCACCGGCTCGTCGCAGATCCACGAGAAGAGGACGCGCTGGCTGGTGCCGCGAGGGTAGTACTGGGGGATGGGCAGCTCGTGCGTAAACGTGGCGGCGGAGGACGCCTGCGGGCTCAGGTAGGCCTGGCCAATGGGCGACGTGTTGTCGGGCGAGGCGATGCGGACCAGGCACGACACTTGGTTAGTGGGGGCATTGCCGTTGTACTTGAGCTGGTAGGTGGCCTTGAGGGCGTACTTCTCGCGGGTGTCGAGCCTCGTGAGGGTTTGGGTCAGATATGTAAACTCGGAGCGCGGGACGGTCGAGTAGGCATAGTGGCCCGGGGCGCCGCCCATCCACGGCTCGCCAGACTCGTCTTTGACTGCGGTCCAGGGGCTCAGATTGCCCGACGAAAAGTCGCCGTTGACAAAGAAATTCTTTTCGCCGGTGGTGCAGGTAGCGGCAGCGGCCGCCGATGCCGATGCAACGAGCATCACACCGACGAGGGAAACGAGCTGTGAGAGACGAGCCATCTTAACGAGTGATATGGTGCTGCCTATTGGAGTGTGTTGGTGCGAGCAATATTCGCTTCAAACGATAAATGTAGTGTAAAAAACAGTCAGAAAACGAAAAGGGGAAGAAAAAAGAAGAGACGAACTAACATCCTGCATGTAGGTAGGGAAATCGTGGTCATGATATACATCTGCCAAGAAAACGTTGATTTCCAGTTCAGCGAGCAGGGAACCGTTGACATCTGTGTTACATCTTTTTGTATTTTCTTCTGTCTACCAAGTTTTAATACATGTCTTCCCTTCCGGGGGAGTCCTCTCAACGATGCCAGAAAAGTAAGTCTTTTCTGTGTAAATAACTGTAACCGCTAGACTATTGTTTTTTTAGCTGTGTCAGCCAAGATCCGAAAGTCTGTCCCGATTTCTCGTCGTTTTCAGAAAACTTCCCGATTTGGAAATTCACGATGTAAGTGGATTTCGGCCTTGCTGGAATTGCCCCTGGCTAGGCTTTCGTGTATTTTGGTGGAAATTTCCGTCTATGCTAGCCCATCTATACTCCTACAGGGTAAACAATGCCACAACTTGGCACACAACGTGCAGTCTCCCTCGAATCGTCGCTTTTAACGCTGAATAACGTAGGAGATCGTGTCGTGTGGCTGAACATCGACTGTCAAGTGGTCTTCAGTGACTGTCGTGGTCTTGTTTGTCCAGATATCTGTGACCTGAAACGGCGGCCCAGTCCCCTTCAGCTCCGGCACCTCTGACCATACAATGGTCTTTGATTTTATTATTGAGAACGGATTCATGGCCAACACCATCACTCGTCCATCGCCATACTTTCCCGACCAAAACTCGGCTGGGAATGATGCATTGAAGGCGTTGTCCGGATTAGTGTCCCATTTGAAAGGCCGGGCGGGAGTGCCAATGGTCGTGTCTTGGTTGAAATTGAGGAGATACTTGTTAGTCAGGATGGCGAGGTGGTCGCTGTCCAGCTTTGAGAGATCTGATCCCATCAACAGCTGGCTCTTCATGGCGGCCCACAAGGCAAAATGCGTTCTCGACTCGGCCAGAGACAGGCCCTTGTTGCCGACCTCGAGCATATCTGCGTCGGCGTGGGCAAAAAAGTCAGTGTCTCCAAGATACCGGGTGTGTTCATTCGTGATTTCTGTAACCTTGCTCCAACGGGCTGTTTTGTTAGCTGTGGGCGACGACGGTGGGTAGAGTTGAAGGCCTACCCCGAATATCTGGCGTTGTCCTCCAGGAATGGCCTGTGGCAGCTCCCCATTTCTCAACACCCGCAGCACCCCAGTTGCAGAGGCTAAAGAGGATAGATCGATTTTGAGCCAGCAGAGCATCCCTCATGCTTCGGTAACGTTGTGCGGTTCGGGAGTTGGTATAGTTGTAGCCAACAGGACAGTAGCCAGAGCCAGTGCATGTCCCGTTTGGATGTTGCTTGCCATCAGAAGAGTCTGGAACACAGCCGTTGCACTCATCTGTCCAGTTTTTTGGGACACCACAGTTGTCGTATTTGAGATCTGCCGTCGTCAGTACAATTCTGATATGAAAACGAGGGATTCTCTTACAGTCAACACCCCACTCAGAAAAAGTAGCTGCATCTAGGTTCTCGTGGCCAAGACTGGCTGGGTAGCCAGCACACGTCGTCGTGCCAGCACTGCTGTAGATCCCCAGCTTCAGCCCCAGAGATTGCACTTTGTCAGCAACGCCCTTGATGCCGCTCGGAAACTTGGTCGCGTTGGCAACAAGTCGCCCAGTCGTCGCATCCCGTGCATTGGCCGCCCAGCAGTCGTCAATGTTGACATATTCGTAGCCGGCGTCGCGTAGTCCAAGTGACACCATCTTCTCCACCGCACTCAATATTTTGTGCTCGTCAATGTCGCACCCAAAGGCGTTCCACGAGTTCCAGCCCAGTGCCGGAAGCCGACCGACATTGCACACGAGGGCGGTGGCCTTGGTCGAGAATAATAATAGATTCAAGAGATTCATCGTCGGTAGTGTAGCATATGGCACAAAATAAAACACTGTGAACGCTTGCGAGTGACGTTGACATTGATGTTGAACGTGGCCAGTGATGATGAGTAATTTAATTGGCACCAGTCTCCAGTCTCCCCGCTGTGTGCCGTCGTACAGAAATTTACAATTTTGTGGCACACAACCGATTGGTCTCGGTCTTTTCCAACATCCCGTTTGCAAGATCAATATATCCCCGTTGCTAAAACAACACCCAAATGACGAAATAACTCAACCATGATATCATCTACCGTAACACCCAAAATACCGTACCCACTCCACCTCACTGCAGCCGCTCCACCGTTCAGAACAGATTGGTGGACAGCGCGTCATCGGCGTGGATTGGCTGCTCCTTTGCATCTGCCGGCATCGCTCTGTTGTCCGTTTCCGTTACGGCCCACCGCGTGCCCGTGCGTTTGCCGACCTCCTCCCACAACTGCCGGAAACTCGTCTCGTCGTGGACCCACATCGGCGTTCCCTCGGGATCGGTAAACTCGCATGCCACAAGTAACCGATGGACTGGTTGGTAACCGTAAACAAATGCATTGGTAAGATGAAGGAAGTTTTTGCCTTTTACTTGATCCCGACAAGATTGTCCAGAAAAATAATGTGGACATGTCGGTCGTTGGCTACACGCAAGACATCGTGTCAACATAGATTATGCTCCTAGACTTGACATGAATCCTACCAGCTCGACATCTACACAGGAACACTGGGTGACTTTAAATATTTACACTTACCTCGAAGCTACTTCAAGTTAAATTTACAATTCAATCGTCTGTAGCCACGCTTTGGCTCTGGTCTGAGGCCGTTTAGCTGTGGCGTTTCTCGGCATTGTCCAGACATAGGGTAGCTGGACGAGGCGCACACATTGGTCTTTTGGTCCATTGATATTTGACGAGAGCCAGTAATTGAATTCAAGAACTATCCTCTAGTGTGGTGCGAGCAAATGATTACCAAGCGCCAGAAATACACATGATTCTCGTCAAAATCGCAAGTTGTCTTCAGGCTAGTGTATTAAAAGCAGGATTCCCATTCATTGTGGCTCACGGCGTATTCCTTTTTCTTTTTCCTTTCTCTTTTCACGTTTTTCTAGCGTTAGCCCACCCGCAACAAGTGGCGTCCATTTTTGGTATTTTTGCAATGGCAACCATGCCACTCTGTATCTGGACAATTTTAATCTGCACGGCGTCTGCCCGGCCGTGGTGTCGTTTTCTTCTTAATCTTCCGCGTTGCCATCGGCGTCATCTTCACCATCTATCTCTTCATCTGTCTCCTCCCTATCAGTGTCGCCGACGCCCAAGCCGGGCAGTGTATGTCATGTGAGGAAGCCGGTGGGTGTCCAGTGCCGTAGGACATGGGGCTGTATCAACTGTGGTGACTTCGCTTTTTTTCGTTCTCGTTTTGCCGTGAGCCTCTACGGATAATCAAATAAATAATAATTGTCATTGGAAAAAATGTGGAAAGTCCTGCTCACCCACAAGACAGCAAGAAACAAACAAATAACCAAAAGAGAGCAAAGCACAAACGTCAACAAGCGACTATTTATGTACGAATTGCCGGATTCATAGTGGAAATCAAACCTGTTTAAATGCTTTTAAAAAAAAAAAAACAGTTGCCGACTTCCCCACGTCTTTGTTTGTTTTTCAAGTGAGATCACCAGACCCATGGGCCCGGTACTGATGTTTTGTCGTAGTATTGTTTGTTTTTTATTGCCAAGTAGACTTGTTGCGCTACAGTGATAAGAGGTCTTTATGGTCTCCGCCAAGTACTTTAAGCATATTTTTATGAGCGTGGGGTCTTGGGACTTGTTCAGCCGCTTGCGCTTCATCCCTAATGCAGTCTAAATCTTGGTATTGGCATTGGGTCTATTGACATAGTTTCGGACAACAGCGCAATGACAAGACCTTGGCAGCTGTAAAATGGCCCAGAATCGCGACAAAACAGAGTCTGGGCTGCTTGGCCTTTGGGGCTCCAGCATTATGGTTCAATCTGGACTTTTCGTCAAGTTTCATTGTTGTACGGAGTAGTTGTCGCCCATTTCGTATTTAAATATTGGGCTCCCAATATGCATGGTTTGTGCGATTTGGATTGTTTTCACCTTTTGGTCTCTTTTTTTCACTTTTTTTCTTGTGTCTTTTTTTTTTCTTCTCGCCGAACCCATCTCAGACTCGATACAACCCCCGAATCGACGCCACTACAATGCATGTCAGACGCTTCCGACCGGGCCTCCTCCTCGGCCTTGCAGGCCAGTCTCTTGTCGCCTCTGCCGAACCTGAGTGCACGACTACCATTGAAAACGGTTTTGTCAACCCGTCTTTTGAGACGGGCAATATCAATGGATGGACCTTTGGCAACGGTCTCACGGCCAGCAGCGGCAACGTCATAACCCACTCCAGCGCAACCGATGGAACAAAAGTCTTGTAAGTCTTTATGGGCGAATAAAGTAATAAAAACCAATGTCACAAAAAACGCCATCTAATCTTTCGCCCAGCCAAATCAACGCCCCGACTACATACGGGTCCATGTCCCAGGTCATCGACCACCTCCCGCCGGGGCCGTACATTGCTTCCTTTGACTTCCGCGTCAACTGGAAGCCCGGCGTCAACGACAACAACATCGGCAGCCTCAATTACTGCTGGGTGTCACTGCGCGTCGGCACCTTTTCGGGTCTCCAGGCCCAGCTCAACATGCCGGCCGGGCCGTACAACAACTACGATTGGACCGAGTTCCAGCGCCCCATTACGGTGCAGAATTTCAGCGGTGGCCCAGACCCCACGTCGGCCGAGATTTTTATCGCGTGGTACTGCCAGCAGCCGGGCGCCTGGTATACGTTTGACAATTTCCGGCTGATGCGGAGCGTCACCGAGTGCGAGCCAGAGCCGTCTCCATCGCCGTCTCCATCGCCGTCGTCGTCGTCTTCCTCTGTGTTGTCTTCGTCTGTGTCGTCTTCGGTCTCATCGTCAGTGTCCTCGTCAATCTCTTCGTCTGTGTCACCGTCAGCTTCATCATCGGCGTCATCATCAGTCTCTTCGTCGGTTTCATCGTCAGTCTCTTCGTCTGCGTCGTCATCAGCTTCCTCTTCCGTCTCATCATCAGCTTCTTCATCTGCTTCCTCTTCAGTCTCTTCGTCGGCGTCATCTTCCGCCTCATCGTCGGTTTCTTCCTCTGTGTCTTCTACTACATCGTCTTTGATCTCGTCTTCCGCATCATCCTCTGCATCTCCCTCGATCTCGCCCTCGCCGTCTCCTGGTGGAAGCCGCTGTCGTCCACGAAAGCCAATGGGAGCTCTGTCGAGAAAGTAATATCTAGTCTATATGATATCGTGGGGCACTGAGCGTATTTATGCCAGCCTAATATTTATTAATTATTCTTTATTTATCATTATCACGGCGTTCATTTTATGCTTGTCCTTTTGTGGCGTCAATTCTTATGCTGGAAACTGTTGGTTGGTGGCTTGCAGGCTAGGTTGCTTGGCAGCTGAAAAGCTGAGTGCAGGATATGCCAGAATTCAACCGTTTGACACTGCATTTTCAATTTTAAATGTCCAATATTGTCACCTTTCAGCAGTCATTTTCAATTACGTCGGTTGTTTTCAGCAATGGCTATAGTAATACTCCGTACTTTCCATTTTGTTTGTTTCTTCTTTTCCATGGATCACAGAGCCAGAAACAGCACACGAAGCCAGCCCAATACATCTAGCCCCCAAATAGAACCATCAAGTCACTCCCCCCTGGTCATTTTGGCTGTTGTTTATTTTGACTAAACCTACCTCGGACGCTGGTCTTTCAGATTTGGCTGAGAGTGTGGCTCGATAGTTCAGTCCGCTTAGGGGGTGGATGTCCAGGGCGCCCAGGCACAACTGTGATGCTGAATTCATGTATTTAATCACTGCAATGCCCTTCCATTACACTTCAGTTTAGTTTCCATTTCTTTCGTGCTTTTTTCGTGACTTTCGAATCATCACAAAATAACCGTCAGCCTACATCGACAATATCCACCGCCATGAAGGGCTCCATCTCTGCCATTGCTGCCGGTCTCGGCATGGGCTATTTTGCCCATGTTGTTCACGCCGGCGTCATTGTGTCGCCACCAGCCGCTATCCCGTCCGGCTGCTACACACAGAATGTCAACGGCTTCAAGAACCCGTCCTTTGAGTCGGGCCTGACGAGTTGGACGACCGGCGATGCTGCCGGCAATGAACCTTATGCCCTCGGCTCCATTGGTAGCGGCGGCGCCGCCGACGGCGACAACTACTAGTAAGTCTGGGCCAGCTTTTTTCTTACTTTCTTTTTCTTTTTTTCTTATTTTTTTCTTATTTTTTTCTTATTTTTTTCTTATTTTTTTCTTTTTTTTGTTTCCCATAAGACTCTTACTAACAGCACAGCACCTTTCTCGCCCCCACTGACTGGGTCTACGTCAAGCAGGACGTCAAGTGCCTGACGCCGCTCACGCCGTACCCGATCCACGCCAGCTTCCAGTACGTGGCGGCGTCGAACCCAGCGGCACCCATCACATGCCACGCAGAATTCACGGTGGGCAGCCTGTCCGCCTCCCCCGTTGGCTATTGGAACATCGGGCCCCAGACGCTCGATCCGAATCCGAATGCCTACTACTCTTATTACACGCTCTCGACCACCTTCACGACACCGGCCGTGACCGAGCCGGGCGTGCCCATTTTTCTGGCTGTCAAATGCGACGCGACCGGCGGCGGCACAATCAAGATCGACAATTTCTATCTTCAAAAGCCCGAGCTCGTGTGCCCGTCGTCGTCGTCTTCTTCTGCGTCTTCTTCTGCATCCTCTTCGGCGTCCTCTTCGGCGTCCTCTTCTGCGTCCTCTTCTGCGTCCTCTTCTGCGTCCGCGTCAGCTTCCTCTTCGGCGTCTTCTTCAGTGTCCTCGTCAACTTCCGCTTCGGCATCTTCGTCAGCTTCCTCTTCGGCGTCGTCAGTGTCGTCAGTGTCCTCCATCCCGTCGGCTTCTTCAGTCTCGTCAGCTTCGTCGGTCTCTTCCGCTTCTTCCGTCTCATCGCCATCCGCATCTCCCTCTGGCGGCAGCAAATGCCGTCCCAGAAAACCAAATGTTGTTCTGCCTCGGTCTTGAAAGACTCGGAGTGGATGACATGATGGGTTAGGTGATGGTGCAAATGTCAACGTTCTGTCTGAAATCCCATTTAGTTTTACACATCTCCCGTCAAGCTTATTCAAAGTAGAAAATAAAAATGTTCTCAGGAACAGCCGTTACATTCCACTCTCTTCTTACCTCTCCCATGTTCCGTGTTTCTAGCGACAAAAACAAGATCTTGTCTAGTCTCCTGTCGCGTCAAGGCCTAGATCTGTGTAATGGCTGTTTGGTGCCGCCACTAATTTTGTGTTGGCCTAAAAATATTTCCTCTTTGGGAAATGCAAATTTGGTGGCGACGAAAGCTGAAAGGCCCTTGCGGCAAGCCAAGCCGTTGGGGTATTAACTATTGCTTCATCAGCTTGGCATAGACAGGCTTATTTTTCAGGTGATTCATTTAGTAGCTCTATTTCTTGAGCTCCTACAGTTCATCCTAAGCTCCATTTCATGATATCAAAATACAACTTCACCAGATGCGACAGGCGAAGCACACTATTGATTTTGAACATTTTGTTGACGCGGCCGAAAAGCAGCAGCATCAGCTTGATTTGAGAGTTGAAGGGTTCATTTTTGATTTCTAGTGAATATCCTTTGCGCCACTTACATTTATTATCGATTTCCAATTCTCTTGTGTTCCTTTGTCTCTTTTTCTTTCTTTTCTTGTTCTTTTATATCTTTTCTCCTCGTGTTGATTTTTGCGCCGTCGCTATTGTTTTAAATTATCTCGAATCCAATTACCCAAAGCCCCGGCATTATCATGCACGCCATGCGTCTCACGGCAGGCCTTGCCCTCGGCTGTTTTTCGAGCCGCCCAGGCAGTCGCCGTCATCAGCAGTTGCCCCGTCGTGACTACCAATGCCGTCCAGAACCCGTGGTTTGAGACCGGAGACCTGGCCGGCTGGACCCATGTCTACTACGACTCACAGGCGCCGAACAGTGAGGTTACGGCCAGTGGCTCGGTTTATCCCGGCGATGCTTCAGACGACAATTACGACTTGTAAGTGATGGAGCCATAGGAGGCATTTGACTTCTCTTCATGTCGCCCGCTAACAGAACATCAGCTCCATACAGGGACCTACTAGCTGGACATACCTGAGACAGACGGTCAGCGGCCTGGAGCCCAACACGGAGTACGCCGTCTCGGTCGACTACCATCTCGACTACGACGCTGGAGCCTTGCCCGGAGGCCAGTCCGTCATTGGCTTCTCCAGCGACCAGCTGTTCAACTTTGTTGGCTACGACACCATAACGCCCAGCTTTGTCACTCCAGGAGAGCCTGCCACCTGGGATACCTATTCGTTGCCGCAGACGGCATCCAGCTCCAGCTTTGAGCTTTATGTCGTCTTCACCTGCACCAGCCAAAACGCCATTGCCGTCTACCGCGACAATGCGCAGCTGCAAATTCCCACGACCGTGTGCCCGTCGTCGTCGTCGTCCGTTGCACCGTCATCGTCTGCTTCGTCGTCTGCTTCGTCTGTCTCGCCAACCTCGTCTCCAGTCAAGGCCAACCCGTGCAAGCCCAAGTAACGTTCAGTCTGCGTATTAATGTATTTAGTCATGCAGATAGCTACCAAAGGAGAATGGCGGGCGTCCAGAAAAATATTCAATTGCAAAATGTTTAGATACATGTCCCTAGCAACGCAAATATGCCCCTGCCCTCCCATTCATTTGAATCATCAACCCACACACTTTCGTTCAACCGAGATAGTCGTATACGACATGAGCCAAGCAGACGGACCATCCACGACATAGTCACACTGGAGAGTCATCGTCTCGGCTATGGGCACAAACGTGTTGGTATACTGCTGCCAGTAATCCACAGCGGTGAACCCAGACCCGACGACAATGCTGCCGACAAAGCATTGCAGGTGGCCTGGGTTTGCGGCCCCCAGATAGTACCGGATCGAGAACGTATACGTGCTGCCCACGACAAGCCCATGGAGGTCTTGAAAAAGGCTGGCTGGATTGGAATCCCCGCTAACCGGCCGACCGCAATTTGTGACCCCGGCTGGGCAGCTGGTCGTGGAATAAAACTCGCCATTCTGTGCCCAGTCGCTGTAGCCGGCTGTAAAGCCGGGGCTTTTGACAATATTTGTAGGAACACAGGGAGGGGGGTGTGACGAAGATGCAGAGGCGGAGGACGAGACAGAGGACGAGACAGAGGGCGAGGCAGAGGACAACGAAGGGTATGAGGAAGCGGAAAATGATGGCACTGAGGATACCGACGAAGCTGAAGACACCGACGAAGCTGAAGACACCGACGAAACAGACGACACAGACGAAAAAGACACTGAAGGCGATGAGGATGGCTTGGCCGATGCAGACGAAGAGAACGACAGGGATACAGACGACGAGGCGGACGATAAGGCGGGGAGCGAAGACGACGGCGATGAAACTATGGACGACGACGGCGAGGCGACGGACAGTGAGCTGCTCTTGCTCCTGGGTCGACATGCCGAGGCAGCAGCCTGGCTGGCGAGGAGGCCAGTGGCTAGAAGTAGAAGACGAAGAACGGGGTCCTTCATGGTGGTTGATGATGTGGAGGGAATCAATGGTAAAATAAAGGTAAAATAAAGGAGAATAAAGGATAATAAGATTCACAGAGCATGAAAATTAACAAGGCAAGCTCTGTGTTCGGCACCAAAGTATCAATGATAAACAAGAAGAGCGGGATAAGAAGGCCAATATATGTCCAATGTTTCAATCGCTGAACAAATGTGTCTTGGGCCATTTCGATGCTTTGCCGGAGATTAGTAGCTTCGGTTTTCTTGGGGCTGAAGAAAAACCATGGATTTTCTTGGGGGTTGTCTTGGGATTATCTTGGCTCGCTCTGGCCAACAGCCGCAAATCGTAAGTCGATGCGCCAAAACACAAAGCCAGAGAAATCAATAATGTGTTGCCCAGAATTTAAGGGAGCCTGCCAAGGTAGAAGAAAGCAATAAGCCAGGCGTGGTATTTTTTTAGAAGGAATTAGGAAGGGATAACACGGTATTCTCCGTCTATTATCAACGACACCTTTTGTTCTGTAACTCTCCCCTCCAATTTCAACACTCCTCCGCTACCGAGAAATCCGTCACCTCGATCGTGTACGCCGAGTTTCCACTTGTTGACCAGCTGCACTTTAGCTTCATCGTTGCCGCCGTTGCCGGGAAAGGAGCGGTGCCTGTCTGCCACGAGGTGCCGGGCGTCGAGCCGCTAAACAGGGCAAGGTCGCCAATGCTGCAGGACAGCGTACCCAGGTTATTTTTGGGCCAGGTAGTACTGGACGGAAAAGACATAGATCTGGCCGACGACCAAGCCGTTGACGTCTTGGGACACACTCGAGGCGATGCTGGACGAAGCAATCAGGTCCGCACAGGTCCCGCCGCCGTCGGAGCAGCTGCTAAAGGGAAAGACGATGCCGTCGGTGTCCCAGCCGTTGGTGTTTTGGTTGTCGAAATTGGGGTGGACGACGAGGTTCGGCGAGGCGCAGACGGACGGCGATGGCGAGGCTGAAGGGATGGCGGAAGACGACGACAGGACGGCGGATGATGAAGATGGAATTGCTGCCGAGGACGATGATGGAATTATCGACGATGTTTGGGATGATTGAATCGAGGACGAGGACGGCGCAGCAGACACTGAACCGCTTTTAGGTCTACAGGCGGAGGCATTTGCTTCACCTGCTAAAAAGCTCGTGGCGATGACGAGCAGACTGACTTGTGGAAACCTCATTGTGTTTACCGAGGGTTTGGTGATGCAGAGGAAAAGCTGGAAGGCGTCAATTGAAGATGGTGAAAGATGGAAGAAGGACTGAGGGAGTGGACATGGCAAACAGATCTCTTTTAATTTGGGAAACATTCTGTGTACGTTCTGGGATTTCCATATTGGGACAATATTGACGTTGCATCAATGTCATCAATAACGGTCTGGACCAGTCGAGGACCTGCACAGTTTTGGCCTTGTTGGGCGTGGCGGCACATTTACGAGTCACTCTAAGTGTGGTCAAAGTCGAAAAATATTACGGAGGGCGTTTTTTGGGACGAATGGTGTCGAATTAGAGTTGGCCGTTGTTTGGGCTTGAACTGATCAAATGCGACTCTACGATTGTTGACGAATGGTTGGGAAGGAAATGAGATTTGTGGCTGAAAAAGCGGAAAAGGGCAGAAAGGGGGCACGGAAAAACAGAACGGCTGCAAAAAACATCGTGAACCAGAGTGCTTCGGTCTGCAAGTCATTCATTCAAGTTGAACTACTACGTGCCCAATTAGGTGAAAATCGGCGAAAAGCAACAAGGATGGCGGAATGCGGGAGCTCCCGTTCTCAACTCGGTACAGGAGGAAGGAGCGAAGGGGCATTGTCAACGTCGTTGCCTCAAATGGTGTTACGAACACGGCAGCATCGTCATCAAACTTGTCGTCAACAAAGAAACTCACGGTATGTTCAGCTATCAAGTCATTGAAAGTAAATTCGTCTGAAAAATAAACTAAACGGTACATCGTACGTCGGTACATTGGGGGGGGAATATCGGGTAACAAACTTGGTGGAGGCGTGAAATCAAAACAGATAGAGAAACAAAATCAGAAAAGAGTTCATAAATCAAAAGAACATTCACCTTCAACCCATCATTTATGAACCACCTCCACCGCAACCGCCGCCACCACCGCCACAGCCTCCTCCTCCACCGCCGCAGCCTCCTCCACCACCACCACAACCACCGGCGCTGCCGCATCCGGCACCAGACGCTCCACAGCCTGCACCGCCAGCACATCCGCCGTTGATGCCTCCGCAGCTACCGCATCCGCCGGGACCACCACAAGCACCGGCCGCAACACCGCCGTTGCCGCAGCTACCGCCGGCACAGTTGCCCCACGTGCCGGTGCCGATGGGCACGAAGCCGGGCGAGGCGTAGTAGAGGTAGGGCGAGAAGTAGAGCGGGTAGATGAAGGGCGAGTACATGAAGTACGAGTAGCCCCAGTGGTCGTAGTACTCCTCGCGGGGCGGCAGCTTTCTGCCGTTCTTGGCGGCACGCTTGACGGCCTTTTGGTAGTTGCTCTCGATGCGGGCGAGCTGGGCGGCGCGGATCTGGCGGGCGACGCGCGAGCGAACGTCGTTGTCGCTTTCGACAAACATGACGGCGTTGTGGGCAGACAGGTGGGCGGCACGGTTGGGCGCGGGGCAGCGGTCGGCGGCGCCGGACGCGTCGAACTTTTTGATGACGTCGCCGTTGCGCGACATGCCGAGCTTGGAGGCCAGGCCGGAGCGGCCGGAAATGGATGCGGCGCGGGTAGCCTCACAGTACCAGCAGGTGCACTCGCTGTAGACCTCGCCGTACTTTTCCTGGTAGGCGCGGCTGGTGAACTCAAAGGCAAGGTGCAGCTTGTCCTCGTCGATCTTGTCGTCGTGGTCGATGAACTTGCCTTGCGTGCGGCGTACGCTGGTGTGGAAGTAGGCCGGAGGGCTGAGCTGGTGGGTGTGCCAGCCCAGGTCGATATCGAGGGTGGGCACGCAGACCCGCAGAGGGTGGTCGGCCATCATGCCCATGAACCGCCGGTACTTTTCGATGAGGCGGTCCATGGTGGCGCGCGAGGCCGGGCTGTGCAGCCAGTCAATGGACTCCATCTTGTCGGTAAAGATGCCCTGGCGCAGCACGGCGCCCGTCAGGTCGAGGGCAAACACGCTCGAGTTGTCCCAGTAGCGGCTCATCATCTTGCGCACAGACAGGCGCGCGTCCGGCAGCGGCTGGTAACGCCGCTTTGCGTAGAACTCGTCAATGTCCTTGCGCTTGTCGTTGTCGCGCAGAATGGCCTCGAGGCGCTTGCGAACCTCTTCCATTGTGGTGGTGCGTCGAGGCGCCATCACGTCCACCAGCGAGTCCTCCCCGCCGGGGACAATGGACGACATCATGCCGCCCCTCTTTATGACTCTGTTTGGGTAGGTGCGCGATGCAGGCCGGTGCACATCCGTAATTCTGAGAGGAATGGCGTCTGGCAGGCCCGTCTTCGGGTCCAGAATCGTGCCGGGCATGGGCCGGTCGCCGCGGATCAGCTCGTAGCTGTCCTTGACAAACTTGCCGACTGACAGGCCCTTGCGGTCAATGACAAAGCGGCACGACGAGCACGCCACCTCGAAGCCGTCGCCGCCGTCGCCGTAGCCCGTGCCCATGAGGTTGCCGTAAATGGCGCCGTTTCCGCCTTCCATGGCGCCGCAGGTCGTCCAGGGCGCCTGCGTGCTCTTCTGGCAGGCCGGGCACACGACAGACTTTGTGTTGCCATCGTCGACATTGTCCCAGGCGCGCAGCGTCGTGCGCTTCCAGGCGGACTTGGCCTCGTCGGTCACTTTGGAGAAAGCACCCGTCTGGGGGTCAGTGGCGGCACTGATGGCCGCCCACGGCATGCCCGCGGCCCAGATGCTGCGCGCGCCGTGGCGGATGCAGTCCTCCAAAAAGGCACGCGGGTTGAGCATGTGCGCGTGCATTACCATCATGACGTCCAGCGGCAACAGGTTGTCTGTCGTCCAGACGCGCGCGTGCTGCGGCTGGATGTCGTCGACAAAGCCGGAGTAGGGCACGTGGTTCTGGACGTGCATGTCGGCCTCGGTCGGCTTGTAGCTGGTGCGTGTCACCTCGAGCCACCAGGCCTCGTAGCGGTCGACGGCCCGAGCCACATACAGCGCCCAGCGTTTCTCGCGGACCTTGCTGAGGCGCGCCCGGTAGCGCTCCTCCTCAGTCTTGGGCGCCTTTTGGCCCTCGCCAAACTGCAGCGGGATGTGCACGACGTCGTCGGTCGCGGCTGCGAGCGTGTCGTGCAGGCCAAAGATGCCGTCCGTGTAGCCGACCTCTTCCTTGAGGGCGTGGATCGTGTTCAAGAACTGGAGGTGGGCCAGGCACTCGTCGGCCGTCGGCCACGCAAACTGGCTCTCGTCGTTGGGATTGGCGGTGTTGCGCGGCGGCACGGGCTGGAAGACGGAGGACAGCTTGAGGTTCGCGAGCACGGCCGTCAGAGCAGCCATGTCGTCCGCGGTGGGTTCCTCGCCTGGCGGAGGCGCGGCGGGGCCCTCGGCCGTGTAGGCAGGCAGCTCCTCGGAGGTCTTGCCGTTGGCCGGTGCCGCATTCTGGGCTCCGTTGGCGGCACCATTCGAGGCCGCATTCTGTTGTTTCTCAGCGAGAGCTTCCTGCTCCTTGGCAGATGTCTCGTCTTTCTTCTTTCTCGACCACGGCGCCATGGTGGGAGATGCGAGTGAGGTGGAGTACGTTGTGTTGACAGTGAGAGTAAGGTGAGGGGATGTTCAGTTGGTGGTTATTGCTTGGCGTTGTCGCGCTGAAGTGGTGTCGTTGGTGTAGGGGTGTTTCAATGTTTTGACTTTGCAGTTTTGACTTCCGACTTTTTGACTTTGGAATCAATCAGGGATGAGTTGGGTTCGGGTTGGTCGTTCTTTCCTGGATGGGATCTGCCCTCCTCTTTATCTTGAGTCGTTTGCTCCTTCCCTTTATCGTGCTCAGTACGTCGTACACAGGGCTCAATCAGTAGCTCCTTCCTGCCTTGCATGCAGCTGTACCACCAAATGCACCAACAAGTGAAGTCACTCACGCACGACTCAGTCGACAGGCTGCCGTAGTCCCGAAAGCCAGGCTCAGCCTCACCAGTTCACAGTTTGAGCCAATCACGGCGAGTCACAGGGCGTTCTCACGGGCTTTCGTAGCCTTTGGTGTCGTTTGGTGTCTTGTCGGTGCGCTTTTGGTGTGGTTTTGGCACCTCCGCCGTGTTTTGGTGCGTTTTGGTGTATTTTGGTTCAGCGACCTGACGTCGTTCTAGCACATTTTCTGGGGCAGGTTTGGGGGGCTCGGGGGGCCAGGGGGGGCTGAAGCGGGGTGACGTCTAAAAAGTGGGTCCCTCTTTTTTCACGAAACGAAACACAGCGAACCAGCGGGCAAGGCGGGAAAGAGCGAAGCAGATCCGCGGGTACCTTTTACGAAGCTTAATACCAAGAAGAGACCAAGAACTCAAGCTTCGCCTCGCAAGATAATCATTCCTTGGGTTCGGGAAGATGGAAAGTGGGAAAAGAAAATGGGAAGAAATAGAAAAAGCTTATTGTCTACCACACCTTTTATTCCTTCTACGCCTTCTAGAAAGCCTACCCTACCTTGTCATTGGGCTGATTGCCAAACGTCCCGTCTTCCCCAATTTCTCTTGAATGCAACTGCCAAATATGCAGACCGATTTGAGAAGTTGCATCAGGGCTGTGTCTCGGGCAACCTGACCTGTATGGGATGGTGCATTGCTTGACTTGGAGACAATGTTACAGTGTACTGTTTCGGCTTTGTAGCTCGCTCATCTCGCTCGTATTCTTGAAAATTTCAATCTTCAAATGTGATACAAATGCAAAATACTTCCGCTCTCTTCCCTCGCAAGCCTCGCGTCTGATCCGTGGCCTTTATCAGCGAAAGAGGGCAGTGCTCGTCAGATGATCTACGATTACGACGTCATCGTGCTACAGTTGTCAATGCGCCGTCCACCACGATTTTAGTGGTGATGTTGGTGCAGGGCTAGTGTCGAATATCGCTTAATTGCATAACTCTGTGTACCTACATTTCTCATTCAATATGTTGCACATTGCTCTCCAGCATCTAGGATTCTCCTGAAGAACAATTCTTATAGTCTGTTTGTATAGGGTGGTTATTCTATTACGATTATTCGCTGAGGTCTTGCCATTTGTTTCGAATGTTTGTTATTTTAAATCGTTTTGCTTTTAAATCGTTTTTTCTACTTTCAAGAAGAAAAATAACAAATTTTTTAAAAAAACGCTAAAAGAGATTATGATACAGAAAGCAATATTTCAAAAATGCGACATTCACTTTTTAAATTTGAGCATGATATGTTAGAACGCACTTCACCAAGAAGTAAATCTAGTCGCATCGTCGGTTGTTCTTTACAGCCTCGCCGACAGCCTTACCCCAGACAGTAGCCATAGTCGCTTTAGGTACGGCGTACAGGAGCTCGGAGTAAGCACTGCCCTCGTGGACTTGGATTATTAAACGGTTAAAATGGGCAGAATACAGTTGTTTCTAGCGGCACATATGTCTCGATATGGAAGGTCTTTTACGTCGTTTGTTGCCCCATGCAAGTTGCTGCCGGGCGAAAAAGTAAGACGGGCGAAAAAGAACGGGCCCGCGACACAGCCTCAACCGAGAACGAAGCTTGCAACCATACTCAGCACGGTACGGCACCAACGCCGAGATGGATCATAAGATGCAAGCATCGATACGGCATGAACGCCGATAAAACCGAGCACATTGTTCAAGGTATTGGACATTCTATCCAACACTAACACATTAACATATTAACATATCAATGGTAGACATTCTGAGCGGTCAAATGATGACTAAACGAATAGAACAAGACAGTGGTTGGTTGGTCTCCAGGCTCGGACAATGACTTCTTTCGTAGGTGGTAAAAGATGAGGACAGAGCTGT
Organism: Sporothrix humicola; assembly: GCA_021396245.1. NCBI lineage: Eukaryota > Fungi > Ascomycota > Sordariomycetes > Ophiostomatales > Ophiostomataceae > Sporothrix > Sporothrix humicola. The sequence goes on along the minus strand of WNYE01000003.1, from coordinate 709,344 downwards.
TCCCGGCGGTGGATCATGGCTCCGAGGTCCGTCTCTTTGATGAATGGAACGGCGTATCGGCATCAACCTGATCGGTTGTCTTGGCCTTGCCGAGAAATATGTAATAAAAAGAACAGTCACATACAACTTTGGGAATCTGTTCATCTTGGACAACGGAGAAGATATCTCTGTAGGAGGGACAAGTCAGACTGGCCTATGAACAAGAATGAATCATTTTGAGATCACCAAGGGAATACGGACGAACATGCCATCTTGAGGCCTTTTTATCGCATGATATGGTGTATGTTATGGTGGGGGTCAGTGTTGTTGACGATGGCGGGGACAGGGTCGCAAAGTGCGTGCTTTCAGGGGTCGTCTACTCTCCACAGACCTTGATAAGATTATGTTATCAGAACTAATCTTCCCAATACAATTGTAGAACTATTCCGAGTCATGCTGGAGAGTTTTATGAGATCACAATCTGTTGAGACCCCTCATGTTGACCCCTCTGGTCTTTCTCGGGAAATGGTGAGTATCGGAGCTTGGCTGTGATGGCGCGAGCACCAAGTAAAGCTTTACTCCGCTGCATGAGCTCGCCTCGTCTCGTGCTCGTCTCGTGGCTTCATCCTCTTCAAGTTCTTCACCGATTTATTCGATTTATTCACTAATTTTGTGAGAGATCGTCTTCTTGCCTGCCGCTGGAGAGAAAGGCGTGCGCAATCGATGCAGCCACACCCCACCTTCGGATGATTTTGGACGTCTTGGATGCTTTTCAGTTGCATGTTGGAGCATTCCCCTCCAGTTTATTCTCCGTTCAATTATAAATCCAATTCTGCAGTCGTTTCTCCAGTCATTTTGTGTCGCCTTTCTACTGTTTGCTCGCGTATTGCGGGGAGATGTTGGGTGACACCATCGGCGGTGGACGCAAGACGCGAGCAGGTCATAGTTGACGCCATCGAGCGAGTGTGTGGATGGACAGCAAAACGCACCACCAAAAGCACCAAAAGAGTCCATTTACACTGACTTACACGGGGTTCTACGCGGGGCAGTTAATACGCGACCATATAAGAAGCTGTTGATTTCAGGATGATGCTTTGATATCACACGACGTATTCATATTCATATTCACCTCACCTTTCAAATTTATCTACCAGCTACGCTTCGCACCGCCCATCATGCCCACCGAATTCATCTCGCTCACGTTCCCCAACGAGAACAATGAGCTCGCGCCCAAGACGGGACTGCCGGCGGACGCCTCGTACCTGACGCGGTATGCGCGGACGCTGGACGACTACGGGTTCAAGTACACGCTGCTGCCGTACGATGCCGGTGGATTCGACCCGTGGACGCAGGGCGCGTACATTGCGGCCGTGACCAAGAATCTCAAGATTATCATTGCGCTGCGGCCTAACACGGTGTACCCGACGGTGGCCGCCAAGGCGCTGGCGACGCTGGATCAGCTCAGCAACGGGCGCGCGGTGGTGCATTTCATTGCGGGCGGCAGCGACGTGGAGCAGGCGCGCGAGGGCGATTTCCTGACCAAGGAGCAGCGGTACGGGCGGCTCGAAGAGTACATTAAGATTTTGAGACGGGCCTGGGCGAGCGCGGAGCCGTTTGACTGGGACGGCACGTACTACCAGTTCAAGGGGTACAGCAACCGCGTGCGGCCGGCGAATGGACGCACGACGATCCCGATTTCCGTGGGCGGCTCGTCGGCCGAAGCCTACCGCGTGGGTGGATCGCTCGCCGACATTTTCGGCCTCTGGGGCGAACCGCTCAAGGACACCAAGGAGCAGATCGACAAGATCTATGCCGAGGCGGCCAAGGCCGGCCGCACGGACCGGCCGCGCATCTGGGTCACGTTCCGGCCGATCCTGGCCGAGACTGAGGAGCTCGCGTGGGCCAAGGCGCACCGCACGCTTGACGCGCTCAACGGCAACCAGGAGGCCTTCCACAAGAATTTCCCCAACTTTACGCCCAACAACAGCGACCCGCAGAATGTTGGTTCTCAAAGACTGCTGGAAATCGCCAAGAGAGGCGACGTCCAGGACCGTGCGCTGTGGTACCCGACGGTGACGGCGACCAACGCCCGCGGCGCGTCCACGGCGCTGGTCGGCTCGCCGCAGACGCTGGCCGACGCCATCCTCGATTATGTCGAGCTGGGCGCCGAGCTCGTCTCGATCCGCGGCTACGACAACTACAACGACGTCGTCGACTATGGCCGGTACATTCTGCCGCTCGTGTACAAGGGCATTGCTGAGAGGGAGAAGGCCAAGGCAGAGGGAGAGAAGGCAGAGACTGCAGAGGGTGGTCAGACTGAGGGTCAGACGCAAGGCCAAGCTGCGGAGGCTGACAAGATCGCTGCTGATGCTGATCCCGCTGCTCCTGTCGCCGCTCCGGTTGATGCTCCGGTCGATGCTCCGGTCGAGGCTGCTCAGACGACTGAAACGACTGCAGATGCTGCTGCAGATGCTCCTGCAGATGCTCCTGCAAAGGCTGAGGAGACAACTGAGGAGACGTCTGCACCTGTCCCGGCTGCTGATGTCCCGACGGAAACGGCTGTGGAGGCACCTGTGGAGGCAGTGGAGGTAGCAAAGGAAGCTGCGGAAGCTCCTGTGGCACCTGTAACTGAAGCTGCGACTGAAGTGGCACCTGCCATCGAGTCACAGACTGTCGCTCCTCTGGCGGAATCCAAGATTGCGGTTGCGACTGTGACGGAAACGACAAACGGCGACTCAAAAGTGCCCGCGGAGAGTGCGTGAGGACGTCAAGGGTGGATGGGTGGAGGACAAAGTGGACGGAATGAGGAATTCAACAGCGAAGAATTGTGAGGGGAAGTCTTGGTTTACAGGGACTTTTCAGGGGAAAGGAGCTCGAAAAGGCCTGGGCCAGTCCTGGACCAGTACCCTTCAAGGGATAGCGCACCCGCAAACCCGCTTAGTCACCAGGTAGCGCCGTGTTAGTGCGTCTTAGCGAATCACGTCATTCAATGTCGACATTGTTTGTTTGTCACGATTTCTTTGCGTGATTGATGGTGTTCCCCGTTCTTTCGACGTTTCTCCCTTTCTATTTGCGTGTGCTTTTGAATGCCGTCTATGACTCGGACCAACGAATGCCCCAAAACGGCAAAAGTCGACTGAAATCGAAAGATAAGATTGTACACAACCAGCCAAGACTGCAACCAAGACGAAAGGGCGGGACAAAATAAAAGATAAAAAAAGGGATTTCTAAGAAGAATGGGCGAGAATCACCATACAAATGGACGCCGTCCTGGACGCCGTCTCGGTAGATGAAGCCGCTTTCTGTTCTTACACTCCAACTTACACGCAATTTACACGTAGACTTTGCCCTCTTTCGCAGTCTTTCCGACGCTGACAGTTGTGTGTGGAATACGGGGCAAATGGAAGATACTTGAAAGAAGACCAGAAAAGAGAGCCAAAAAAGAGGGACAAGATGACAGCATCGGGTAGTGGATGGGTAGTGAGCACGTATTCGATCGATGTGCTTTGAAAGCGAGAGCAGAGAGATATAAATGAAGCCCGTCCGGCCATGCTCAGTTCGAGTTAGTTCTTCTGATTCTCTTTTCTGTTCTTCATTCTCATCATCACCATCAATCATCACAGCCATCTGGTTGCATCTTGTGTTTTTATTTTCATCATCTTGATATCAACAACCACAAACGATACCGAATACCTTACCCTACCCATCCCATCCCACGTATCCCACGCTCGATCCAGATCTGAGATCTCATCCCACATCTTGACACACAAAAACAAACAAACCCAAAGAATCAACATTTCCCCCACACCACAATGGCACCCGGTGCTCTCGTGGCCGAGGCCACTGCGCCCTCTACAACCCCCACGCCGTCTCCCCTCAAACAATCCCAGATCCGCCGCAACGACCAGGCACCAAAGTCCATTTTCCCCGACGGCATCCGCACGTCGGGCCAGCACAACCCTCTGTACGAAAAGCTTAGACCATATGCCGAGTTCCCCAAGGAGATCACTGGCCCGACGGTTTGGCGCAAAGAGGATTACGAGGGCCAGCCGGACCGGTGGGTGCATCGTTTCAGCGAGGCCGAGATTGCCGAGCTGAGTGCCACAGCAGACGCTTTCATTGAGAGCGGGACGCCTTTGACCGGCATTTCCAAGAGCAACTTTGCGCTGCCCATCCTGTCACAAGAGCTGGGCCGTGTCCGCTCTGACCTGGTGGATGGAAAGGGCTTTGTGCTGTTCAAGGGCTTCCCGGCCGGCCTGTGGTCGCCGCTCAAGAACGCCGTCGCCTACATGGGCCTCGGCACGCACCTGGGCTATTTTGTGTCGCAAAACGGCCGCGGCCACGTCCTGGGCCACGTCAAGGACGTCGGCGACGACCCGTCGCAGATCCACAAGGTGCGTATCTACCGCACGACGGCGCGCCAGTTCTTCCACGCCGACGACGGCGATATCGTCGGCCTGCTGTGCGTCCACCGTGCCCTAGAGGGCGGCGAGAGCGATATTGTGAGCGTCCACAACGTGTGGAACACGCTCCAGCGCGAACATCCCGATGTGGCCGAGCTCCTCACCCAGCCCATCTGGTACTTTGACCGCAAGGGCGAGGTCTCCGAGGGCCAGGACGAGTACACCAAGCAGCCCGTGCTGTACCTCGAGCCCGGCGGCAAAGGCCGCCTCTACAGCAAGTGGGATCCGTACTACGTACGCTCGCTCACCCGCTTCTCGGACGCCGGCGTCATCCCGCCTCTGAGTGCGGCCCAGCAGCACGCCATGACCGTCTTGGAAGAAACCTGCCAGCGCCTCGCCCTGCACATGGTCCTGGAGGTTGGCGACATCCAGTTTGTCAGCAACTGCCACCTGCTGCACGCCCGCACCGCCTACAAGGACTACCCGGCGCCCGCCCCGCGGCGCCACCTGCTGCGGTTGTGGCTGTCGACGCCCGAGACCGAGGGCGGCTGGACACTGCCGTTCCCCGACAGCCACGAGCTGAAGCGCGGCGGCATCCAGGTCAACGACAACCCGCCGGTGTGCCCACTGGATGCGGAGTGACGAGCACCACAGGTGCGAGTTGACGAGCGTGAAGATGGCGATGAGACGATGAAAAGTACATAATAATGACGGCTACGACTGTTTTTTGATTTTAAATAATTTTACCTATGGGCACGGATATCTGAATTCCAAATTGAGCATTGCAAATTTCAAGATACAAAATGATGTTAAAAAGTGAACAGATGTGTGAGAATCTACAGATGTCATTGTGATCACTTAAGAAAGACATCATCACAATGCCGTGACGATTGCTTGTCGATAACATGTCACTCTCGGCCGAGAGACCTCGAGACCTCGAGACCTCGTAAGAACGAGTCTGACTTGATACAGAAAGGAGCTAGGAAAGAAAAAGAAAAGTCAAGCCATGAACTGGCGCGCTGACAATACAGAGTCATGTACGATTATCGTTATCAGATCAATCGTCCATTAAGACCAGGGCCAAACTCAGATGGGACTTTAGATCAAATCTGGACTGGCGTTGTTGAGAATGGCGTCGTTGTGTACGACGTACTTCATAAAGAAAACGCCGACTGAAGGAGATGGGGTTGTATCGGACACATGCAGCAAAAACCCTCCGCGAAACACCCGAGATTCGCGAGCCGACTGCGGAGGAATGTGGGAGAGGAGTCGAGGGGAGATAATTGATTGAAGGAAATATCGAGACAACGAAGAACGAAAAGACTGCCAAATTAAGAGCTTTTGTCGTCACGAATCTGCATTCGCCATCCTGGCGTCGATGGCGCGGGAGACCCCACCGGGAGCGGCGGGATCCACAGAGGTGTGTACTGTAGTGTTAGTGGTGGTCGTGTTAGTGGTCCACTGTAAACAGTCTTAGTTGACTGGTGTTAGTGGACTTGGAGCACTTGCCATCGACGAGCATATTGCGACAGAAAACAGCAACCAATAATTGTCGAGAGCTGTAATGATCGATGGCGGTGTTTAATACGGCGACTTTTATTTCTTTTCCCTCGTTATTTTCTATTTCAATATATCATCTCGCTTGCCCTCCAAGGCTGCAGTAGCTGTGAAGACGCCATATGGGCTGTTGAGTGAGAGCCAACCATCTGTCTTGATACCGTGGGGGTTCCTGTGTCATTGATACCTTCTCGGAAGGATATGTCAGCACGTGTATAAGACAGAATGATGTGTAGAGACTGAGAGTGACTGAGAAAGAGAGCTACTTTTTACAGATGTGGTATTGCAAATATGATATGCGAGTGGTGACAGCGAAACCAAGAGGTTGATCTCGGAATAGCAACGAGTATCGGAATGAAGACATAAAATAAGAAGAAAATAAAACAAACAAACGCAACGACTGCAAATGCCTCGGATTGCAATTCCAGTCAAACAGAGTTCTCGAAACAACCGAAAGAGTTGACATACGGCGGAACCGCTCGATTTTGGATGTTGTCTGTGGTGGCGTCTTTTCAGTGTTCCTTCGCCTACCTCGCTTGTTATTGTAGTTTTCACTTGTCCTGATTTGTTAAGATCCAGTTGACGTTATTTGCGTTGAGTTTTGCTGTATTTTACTTTACTCTGTCCTACGGAAATTCTCCGTGCTCGTATCGATCTTGTTTTGATTTTATTTTGGTGTTTTTTGTTCTTTCCCATCATCACCAATCTCACTTACGCTCATCTTACATCACCACCACATCAACAAAATGTCGACCAACTACCCAGTCCCGCCCTCGCAGACGGTCCTGCTGCTCCACGCCCCGCGCCAACCTTACCAAGTGACCCACGACTATGCCGTCCCCGAGCTGCTCCACGACCGCGAGATTCTGGTCCGGACAGCCGTCATCGGCCTCAACCCGATCGACTGGAAGTCGGCCGACTTTAATTTTGCCATTCCCGAGCTGCCTTACATTGCCGGGCGGGAGTGCGCCGGCGAGGTTGTGCGCCTCAAAGAGAGGTTGACAGAGAGCTGGCTAGGCCGGCACGGCAAGCACTTTTCGCCGCACACGCCGGAACGCACGCCGGTCGACGGCTTCCCCGAGACGGAGTGGTGGTCGCGGCACTCGGCAGAAGCAGCGTACAATTCAGTGATGACGGACGGGCCGCCGGTCAGTTTGATTACGGAGACACAGAACGACGGCAACACTCGCATCCTGCCCGGCAACCGAGTGCTCGCGATCTCGACCGACTACCGGGACCTCCGCAAGGGCGCGTACCAAGAGTACGTTGTGGTGTGGGACTACAACACGGTACGGCTGCCGCCTCATCTTTCCTACGAAGCGGGTGCCACGATTGGCGTGGCTTTCGTCGCAGCCATCCTCGCTCTGGGTGTCAACCTGGGCATTGACTTTGGCGAGGTCGAGAACGGACCCGACCTGCTGTCTCTGGTCCGCCAACTGCCGCCGTCTTTGTTGGCCAAGGACATCAGGGACGAGTGTCTGAGTGGCATCTCTCCTTCGGACCGCGCCCTGCCTGGCGACTGGATTGCTGTCTGGGGCGCTTCGTCGACGTCGGCGCACATAGCCATCCAGCTGGCCCGCCTTGCCGGTCTCAGAGTGGCCGCCGTCGTGGACACGGCCAAGCACGGCTGGCGTTTGGCGCAAAAAGAGGGCGGCGAGCCGTGGCAGCCGGACCTGGTGGTGGACAGCCACGATCCGGAGCGGGCGGTGGCTGTCTTGCGGGCGAACCTGGGTAGCCGGCTGCGGTTTGGCTTTGACACAAGAGGACGGGACACGGCAACGCATCTTCTCAAGGCTTTGGCCTGTTCACAGGAGGCGGTGCCCACTAAAGAGAAAAAGGAGGTCGTCACTGCTCCAAAAAGCTATCCGTCGCCGCCATCCACGCCTCCAAACGGAAACGTCGACGTCGACGTCAACATTGACGGCCTCTCAGCATCACGACAGAGCCATCTGGTCGGCTTGACAGGTCTGCCCAAAGGTGCTGCACCGCCTGGCTGCGTGTTCCACAACGTGCCCATCAAACTGTTCCATGAAGTGCCGGCTGTCGGCGAAGCACTGTCGTCATGGTTGGAGAGGTTGCTGGCCTCCAAGAAGCTGGTACCGCCCGCTGTTCATGGCGTCGAGCAAGGTTTGGAAGGAGTCAATACCGGCTTGGACAGATTGCGATCTGGAGAAATCAGTGGCGGAAGGGTGGTAGTCAGAATTACAGACAGTTCATGAGGTGATAGACATAGACTTGTTTTCTGATCTCTAAAATTAAATTTATTACGCTCATTTAATATTTATCATGCCTCTATCCCCTTTACTCTTTATCGTGAACATCCTTGAGAGGGACTGTCCCCGGCACATGCAGATAAGACACCAGGTCGGCCTCGGGGTCCTTTTCTTTGCTCGTCCATCCGTTGCCAAAGTACCACGCAAACCGATTGACCTCGCCGTTTTCGTCTTGCTCACCCAGATAGGTGTACTGGTAGTCCTCCCACCGCGGCGAGCGCCGGATCGTCGCCAGGTGTGCCATGCTGCCCGGCCACAGGCCGCTAATGTAGCCGCCCGGGTTTCCCGCATTGTACCACGACCGGCATGACTCGGAAAAGACCGTCGTCTTGAAGAACGCCGTCGCCCACGCCTCGAAGTCGGCGGCAGCCTTGGGAAGCGGCGAGATGCTCTTGATTCCCTCGGTCGACACCTTGCGGAGGATGCGCGCCAGGTGTGAAATCTGCGTCTCGACCGAGTAGGGGACGGTGCCGGACGGACCCGAGGCGTGCGGGCCCAGGACAAAGAACAGGTTGGGGAAGTTTGGCGTTGCCGTCCCGAGATACGTGTACGGATGGCCGTGGGCTTTCCACGTTTCAGTCAGTGTTTTGCCTGTTGCACCGACCCGGACGGGAAACCGCGGCGCCAGCGCGGACTGCATAATATCGGCGCCTGTCGCACAGATAATGGCGTCGACTTCTCGGACGACGCCATCTTCCGTCTCGATGCCCGTCGCCACAAACCGCTTGATCGGCGTCCGCACGTAGTCGACATTGTCCTCGGCCAGTGCCTCCAGGTAGCCCGGGCCGGGTGTGAGGCGGCGGCAGTTGGGCGAAAAGTCAGGGATCAGGTCGTTGAGCAGCGCTGGTTTCTTGGCGACGCGCTCCTTCATGCTGGCCGTAAACTGTTCCCGCAAATTGTCGTTGGCCTCGGCGTTCTTGAACACGGTGGCGAAGCGGTGCCAGTACTTGATCTCCAGGGCTTTGCGGAAGGACAGATATGCCTCGGGGTCGGACGAGCGTGTTGCAATCTGTTTGGAGGTATACGGCTGCGGGCCGGCTTTGCGCTCATGGTGGAATGGATCGCTCCCCAGGTCGCCGTCCTCTCTTGTCGCTGCTTCTTCCGTTGTCTCCTCCTTTGGCGTGTCTGGAGCGCCCTTGGCGGCAAACGACGACGCAATCCACGTCCGGTGCCGCACATAGTGGTCCAGTCTTGCCACTTTCTCTTGGATATTGGTCACAATCTGGATCCCGCTCGCACCGTTGCCAATCACAGCCACCTTCTTGCCCGTCGGGTCAAACTCGGGATCCCAGTTCTGCGCGTGTCTCAAGTGGCCTTTGAAATCTGCCAGGCCAGGATAGTCGGGCAGCGCCCAATTGTCAAACAGACCGACGGCCGTGATGAGAATGTCGGCCACATGTGTTGTCTGGGCGTTGTCCTTGACGTTGGTCACTGTCACTGTCCACTCCCCTTTCCCCTCATCCCAGACGGCGCCGTCCACCCGCCGCCCCAGCTGCACATACTTGTACACATCGTACTGCCGCGCCACGCCCTGCCAGTAGTCCCGGATCTCCGACCCGTACGAAAACGCATCGCTCCAGCCCGGGTTCGGCGCAAACGTCGACTGGTACGCGTGCGACGGGATGTCGCACCGCACGCCCGGGTACCGGTTCGTCAGCCATGTGCCCGACAGATCGTCGTTTTTTTCAAAGATTGTGAGCTGGATGCCCGGGACCTTGGCCGGCAGCAGAATGCCCGCCGTGATGCCAGAAATTCCGCCGCCGACAACGGCCACCCGCAGTGGACGCGGCTCGTCAATGAACCGGTCGACAAGCTGCACCCCGCCGAAAGGGGCCGTCAAATTATCGACAGAGCCCATATTGACAGGGAGTGTATTTAAATTCGAGGATGTTGAGGAAGATGACTAATTTGGTGATGATGTTGATGGACGACAAGATGTAACTGGAATCCGATTGCAATCAGCAAAAATGTTGTTGAACGCCGTCTTCTTTCATATGCTTCGGGATGTTACACTTACATCCCCTCAGAATAAACCTCCGACTACGCACATATTCGTTAAAAGCTCCAGTGAACTCATTGCATCATTCTGACCTACACGCACGACTGTATGGCAGAAGGACGGGAAGAAGGATCCTTTGCGGAGAGCCGTGGTAATTCGGCAGAGATGAACGAGCGACTGATGTACCCTAACTTACAGCGGGCTAGACAGATCCTACGGGGTGTTTACGGGGCATTTACAGTGGACCTACAATGGTGCAATTGTGTGTGCTCGCCCCTCTTCCCGTGTAAGTGAGCTTGTAGCCGGATTAGGAAGGTCTGTCGGACGAGTGCGAACAAGACACAGATGGCCAGTATTCCACACATTTCAGCGAGAATAATGGATGAGATAAAACAGGATAAAATAAAATAAAAAACAACGATAAGAGTACGGAGACAAACTATCCGAGATTGTTATCGGATCCGTTGTGGGCGGGCTGTTCTGCAATGTGTTCCGTCGATGCCCCTCCTCGCACCTTCCTCACCCGCAATTCACCATTTCGTGCCCAGCTTACACCATTTTGGTCCCAATCAGGACCTGCGACGAAATGCGCTAACCACACACAGCGGGAACTCAACAGCACATCACACACAAGCATATCCGTTATTGCATCGACGTCACGGTCACCACTATACCGAGATGCAAGGCGGGAGAGGTGCAGACGGCGTTCATTTGTTTTGCTATTTCGTACGTTTTCGTACATTTTTGTTGATCTCGCAAAATATGCCGAGACCCTCTGAAGATCATCAATGGAACATCCGTCGACACTCATGAACGGCGACCAACTCGGTAAACCGTGATCAAACTCTTGTAAGAAACGTGTCTAAAGAGGTCATATTTAACTGGGTAAAATAGAGGCAAGCACCTGGACGAAAGAATAGAACGTGAACCGTCTTGCCAAACATCGAACATCGGCACGCATCAACGGAAAATACGACACTCAGCAACTCCCATTCATCCGTTGCCCCTTGCCCAACATGGCCTCTCCAAAGAAACAGATGATCCTCAATGCGTTCGTCATGAACACCCCCGCCCACCAGGCCGCCGGGCCCTGGAACCACCCGACCAACCGGACGGACGAGTACAACACCCTCGAGTTCTGGACCGACCTGGCCAAACTTTTAGATGACGCCGGCTTCCACGCCATCTTCATTGCCGACACCCTGGGCGCCTACGACGTCTACCGCGGGCCGGGCAACTTTGTGCCCACGCTGGCGTCGGGCGCCCAGTTTCCGGTCACCGATCCTCTGTACCTCGTGCCGGCCCTCGCTGCCGTCACCAAGAATCTGATTCTAGGCGTCACGGCCAGCGTCACCTACGAGAAGCCGTACGCCCTCGCCCGCCGCTTGTCCACCGTCGACCACTACTCCAAAGGCCGCTTCGCCTGGAACATTGTCACCAGCTACCTGGACAGTGCCGCCAAGAACCACGGCCTCGACGAGCAGATCCCGCACGGCGAGCGCTATGCCCGCGCCCACGAATACCTGGAGGTTCTGTACAAGCTGTGGGAGGGCAGCTTCCGCGACGATGCCATCCTGGCCGACCGTGCCACGGGTGTCTACATTGAAGACGACGCCGTCCAGAACATTGAGCACGACGGCAAGTATTTCCGTGTGCCCGGCCCACACTTGGTGGCGCCCTCGCCCCAGCGCACACCCTTTCTATTTCAGGCCGGCACGTCGGCGGCCGGCAACGATTTCGGCGGCAAGCACGGCGAGGCCATTTTCATCTCGGCGCAAACGCCCGAGCTGCTCCGCAAAACGTCCGACAACATCCGCGCCGTCGCCGCCGGCCACGGCCGCCACCCGGACCACATCAAGGTCATTGCCGGCATCCACTTAATCGTGGGCGCCGACGACGAGGACGCCGCCCGCAAAGAGGCCGATTTTCGGTCGTACACAAACACCGAGGGCGCCCTCGCACTCTTTGGTGGCTGGACCGGCGTCGACATGAGCACGTACAGCGACGACCAGGATTTCCGCCTGACCGACGACAACCCGCGGATCCAGTCGCTGATCGCGCGCTGGGCGGCCACCATCCCGGGCACCGACAACAAGCCGTGGACGAAGCGCGACATTGTCGAGTTTCTGACCGTCGGCGGGCTGGGCGCCAAGATCGTGGGCGGGCCTGTCACAGTGGCCGATGCCCTGGAAAAGTGGCTGGACGACGGCGGCGTCGACGGCTTCAACCTGGCGCACGTCACGAACCCGGGCTCGTTTGAGGACATTATCAAGTACCTGCTGCCGGAGCTCAGAAAGAGAGGCCGCTTCCGGGAGGTCGACAGCCTCAAACCCGGCACAACAGCTCGTGAAGTGTTTCTGGGCAACACCGAGAACACCTCCAAAGTCTCGCCTGCCTACCTGCCGCCTGACCACCCGGGCAGCAAGTACACTTGGCACAAAGGACAGCCAGCGCCAAAGTTGCAAGACATCACTCCGTAGTTGAGGTCACTCGACATCACTCGATACTTAAGATTGTAATCAAAAGGTTGTTCAAAAACTGTAAATAAAATAATACGGATATTCAAAACTGGGTATCTAGCAAAATGTAGCCACCTCTCTTTTTTAACTTTCTTTTCCAAAAAGAAACTCTCTCCTGTCCTGAGGAGACTTGCTATGCAATCGCAAAAAATATGTTCCACTCGAATATTGCAAGAGACAAAAATGCAACTTTAAACCTCGGCCGTCTTCTTGTTGCGCTTGAAAATCTTGTTAAGATAGAACAACTCCCCAATCTCCTCCCACAAACCAGTGACAGGGTCTGTCTCCTGCGCCTCGTACGCCGCAACGGCAGGGGCCTCCCAGATCAAGTCGACCTCGTGAGGGCGGCGCCAGTGGGTGCGCTTGATCAGCTTCCAGCCGACAAACAGGATCGGGGAGAGAATGACCAGCGTGTAGTACGTGAAGAAGTTGTCGACGCTCCACGGGCGGAACGACGAGTAGCCGTAGAAGATGACGACAAAGCTCATCCAGACAAAGCCAACGTAGGCGCCGTACGGCTGGAACCAGCCAATGTAGGGCAGCGTCTTGCGGTCGAAGCCCTGGACCTTCATGGCGCGGTAGAAGCAGATGTAGGTGACCGTGATCACAACGTAGTTGATGATGCCGCCGGCCGTGATCAGGTTGACGAGCCAGGTCAGGACAACGTTGGAGCCGCTGTTCACAGACAGGAACGACAGGAACGAGAAGCAGATGACAATGGCAAAGCAGAAGAGCGGGTTGCCGTTCCAGCACTTGGTCAGGAAACGCGGGGCGCGGCCCTCCAGGGCGAGACCGTACAAGCTGCGCGAGGCACAGTAGCAGTAGGTGTTGCCGGCCGAGAAAATGCTAGTAAACAGCAGCGCGTTGACAACGTCGGGCAGGACACGGATACCCAGATTGGTCATGGCCACGACGTAGGGCGAACCGGAAGCAGTACCAGAGCCAGCGCCATCCAGCAGGAGAGGGTCGTTGTAGGCGACGACAATACCGACGCAGAGCGAGCCCAGAATGAAGAAAGCACCGAACCGCCAGAAGACCGTCTTAAAGGCCGTCTTGATGTAGACACGCGGGTGCTTGGCCTCAGCAGCAGCCATGGAGATGTACTCGGGGCCGACAACCGTGAACGAGGCAGACCAGACAGCGGCCAGGAAGCCCTCAAAGCGGCCAATGTCGCCTGTCGACAGGTACTCGGCAAAAGAGCCGGGGTTCTTCCAGTAGCGGAAGCCGTAGGCGTCGTGTTTCGGATTGCCGCCGACCATGGTGATGAAAGTGAAGAAGTAGAGGATGAAAATCAGGATCAGCTTGCCGATAGAGAGCCAGAACTCGGCCTCGCCGTAGGTCTTGACCGCGAAGATATTCAGGAGACTGTGCTGTTAGCAGGAGAAGCAAATTAAATTTTAGAGGGGCGAAAAAGGGCAAACTCACATGTAGGCGACGATTGCAGCAGCACAGATAGCGGCCGCGGGAATGTCGTCTCGCCAGTAACTCAGAACCACCGACAAGGCTGAAATCTCAAAGGGAATGAGCAGCGCCTCGTACAAGAAGAAGTTCCAGCCAGCCATGAAGCCCCAAGCGTCGTCCACCCAGTGGCCAGCCAGCCGGATGAAACCGCCACTCACGGGCATGTACACGGTCATTTCAGCAATGCAGTTGTTCACGAGACCCAGAATGCAGCTGTACATTGTGTAGGCAATGAACAGGCTGCCGGGGCCACCGCGAATCAGACCGTTGCCGATACTCAGGAAGAGAGCTGTGCCGATGGAGCCACCAATGGCCAGCAGCTGGATTTGACGGTTCTTGAGCCGACGCTGCAGCTGGTTGGCGTTGTTCTCGACCAGGCGGTCGGCGGACGAGCCACCGGACGAGTTGCGGCGGATCTGACCGACCATGGTGGGCGAGCCGGGGACGCCAGCGCTCTTCTCGTTGGTGTACTTGCCGTCATTGAGATCGGTCTCGTTGCCGCTGTTGCTGTAGGTGGGGGCAATGCCCTCAATGCCGTTGTCATTGCTGGGCGACACGGTCAACCCGCCGTCGTCTTCGTACTTGGGAGGCGACATATTGAGGACCGAGAAGACGTGGTGAAGGTTGTGGAAAAGAAAGGGGGGGAAAGATTAGGAAGACGAGATAATGGGGGGGAGAGTAGAAAAGGAAAGAGGAGCTTGGGAGGGAAGGAGCCTTTACGTATCAAGGCTGCCGGCGTGATACACAAAACATGTGAAGATTGTTTTGTTGTGGTGTTGGACAAAAAAGGAAGGAATGAGGGAGGAGAGAAGAAAAAGAAAGGAAGGAAGAGAAGAAGAGGTAGAAGGAGAGGAAAACAAAAACGGGAAAGAAGAGCAGATCCAAGAAGATTAATACCTTGATCGAGGAAAGAGCAGCATAGTCTAGAAAAGATCCAGGACACGGGAAAAAGGGAAAGAGCCAGGCGAAAAGAAAAAATAGGTTCAAAGAGAAAAAAGAGGCAAGGACATGGCAAATGGAATAAGGTACAGAAGAGGGAAAGAGCGAGCGGGAACGCACACGACCACCTGCCGCGCCGAGGATCTTTGCCCCAAAATACGCAGTAGAGGAATCTTTGTTGGTGAGGCAGGCGCGAACAATATTTCTTTCTTTCCTTTTTCGTAGTAGTCTTACACTGGAATTACCCTTGGGCTTCAGTGAGGTCGCTCAGTGTATGCAAGTCGCCGTAGCGTGCACCGTAGGCACCGTAGCGCACCGTAGCCACCGTATCTTGGGGGATCCACAACGACCGTAGGCCACCGTATCCGACGCCCACAAAAAATACCCACAAAACAACGGCGCACGCCGTTCGTCGTTTGTTCCGCCCCGGTCGTGGTTGCACCACTGTGATTGGCTGTGTCATGTGGCCTCGCTGGATTGAGCCAATGTCGTTCCATTCCTCTACGCCTGCCAAGACGTTAGAGTCGCAAAGCCTCACATAACACAGTTCTTAGTGCACCAAAGAGCCCCGAAAATCTCCCCCAAAAGCCCTTGCAGGCCCTTGCTCGGCCTTGTGCTGTCGCACGCTAGCGAGGCAAAAGAAGAGGCTAGGGACCGCGGGTGAAAGTCGCAAAGTACAGGCCATGTACCTCAGCTCCCTCAGTATCTGGCAGCGGAGCAATTGCGCGAGGCTCAAAGGAAAGTGGAACGAAGTTTTGGTACTGACTTTGACAGAAACAGGGAAATCATGGAAAACTGGGAAGCGGAGCCATTTGACTGGCTGGCAGGCGTGGGGTCCACTATCCTCTCTCCAGTCCACTGTCGCAGTCCACAAGGGAACAGTGTTGCTGGAAGTGTCGCTGCAGGCCCTGGAGTTACGGCGGAACGCCTCTCGCCTCTAGGATTTAGGTGCGTTTCGGTGCTCCAGAGGGATTCTTCGAGGCTCTTGGACGACGATAAAAGGCATGAGCGCTGCACAAATGGGGCACTTTGCAGAGACGTTTGCAGGGATTCGCAGGGCAGGAGACAGGGGGCTTGGGCGGCGCCTTCCCAAAAGCGACAAACTGCGAACAATTCCACATCATGATCGCGATGTATCACGTGAGAGCGGAGGACGCCGAAGCGCAAAGCCGTTCTTGGAGATGGGCTTTGTGTTTTTCGATCTCGGCTTGGCCAAGACGAAAATTTGTGAGAAAATTGGCAAACTCGAAAAACTCAAACAGCATCTGAACAAAAAGAATGTACGACACAAGGCTCAGCCATCGCCCCGGCGGCAAACGGCGCGCGCTCGGGTGGCTTTTTGTCGGGCTGCTGTACTGCTGAAAGACAAAGATGAAGAAAAGAGACAAAAGTGACATCGAGTGCTCAGTCCCAGAGTCAAGGATGAAAGATGAGAACAGATGTGGTTGGTGAGTTTCTGTGTTGAAGTGCAAAAGAGTGGGTCTCACTGCGCGGACGCAACTCACTAAACTCTTCTAATGCCTCCTAATGTCCTCCTAATTTCTCTCCTGCGGGTACCCACTTTTACTATGCTCGTTGCTCTCGGCGTGGCCACCAAAAAAGGTACTTGCAGGTGCTCGCAAAAGGAAGGAGCGAGCGAGTACCTCGAACCCCGAGTACGAACCTTCCCAGGTGAGACGGAGGCAAAGAGGGCAAAACGGGGTAAACGGCGCTGACAAGAAGGCTGGGCGAACCCAAGGCGCTGTAAATGCCGCTCACCGCCCAACGACTGCCGGAGGAAACCGCCTAAAAGGCTCGACAACCCCCAACTACAACCACTGTACATCTGGACATGCTGGAGGCAACCTCACTAACAGTCTTGGTGGAAGGCAAACGGCAAAACTTCACAATGAAATCGCAAGATGAAACAAAGAAACAATTAGACAGGGAGCATCACAGGAAACAAAAGAAAAAAAGAAAGAAAAATTTTGACAGCCCGAGAAGGCTTTGAGGGAAAACTTTTCGTTGAAGATCGGGAATAAGCCTTGCGAGCCTTTTTGTGCTTTTTCTGCTTTTCTGTCTCATCCTGCGTCATGGTTTCTTTTTCTTTTTACTCTTCGATCCTTCAAGACAGCCTCGACAATTATTCATTGACTTTGCCTTGCAACGCCATGTGCATCTTCCGTGGTTGCATTTTGCAGATTTGAGCTGTAAGACATTGTGGGTGTACCTCAACGCCCAAAAGTCGTACTCGTAAAAGCATCATCCAGCATCAATTGACAATTTCTGGGAAAATATCCAGAAAATACAAGTATCTTTCACTTTGTCTCCCACGCTCCCACGCACTCTCTCCCACCGTCGTATTCCTTCTTCCTTCCATGGCCCTGGTTGCAGAGTGCCAAGAGTTGGGGCCCCGCCCAAAGTCTTGGATGTCGTGTTTTTGTGTGTCTTTTTGGTGTTTTCTTGTGTATTTTTTGCTTTTGAGCGCAGTTCCTTGTGAGAAAAGTACGACGTTCTCTTGTTCGAAGTCGAGTCTGTGTCGTATCTTACTCGTTGATTTCGTGTTGTGTTCGGCTTGGTGTTTGTTGGTCTCGTCCATCCTGTGTTTTACGAGTTTCTGTGTCTCTCTCTTTTTCTCGGTCTTTTCTTATTTTTGCTTTCGGCCCATCCCCTGTCCAGTATCCCACGCTCAACCCACGCCGTCGTTGTCTGATTTAAATTATTTGTCTTGATTTTGCATTGTGTGCCTCGTCTTTGTTTTCTTGTTTCCGTTTTGTCTCTCGGTATCCGCGGCACGCGCTGGAGATGGATGTGGAGAGGCTGGCACTATTTTACTTTCACTAAAAGGGCAGCTTGGGAATCTGTTGAAAAGGCTGGCGGTTGCAACGTTTTGATTTTGATTTTTCTGTAAACTTCGCCTCCAGGGTTCGTCGATGGCAATGTCGATCTATTGCGCCAAATGCGTGTTCTCAAAGTACTTCCTTCTTAGTACGTGCAGTTCTCTCCAGTTTATTAAGAGGGGAACCCAGCATCTAAACAAATCTAAGTCTTCGAGAAAAAATAACGAATGAATATCATTGGATGGTCAATTTCAAGAATAAGGGTTTTCCAGACGCCGTCGCCAGATGTCAGCGAGGCTTTTACTTTTATCGATCAGGAAGGTACTTCGTACTTTTCGACCACAAAAACCAAAAACCAGAACCAGGTTGACACGAGTTCTCGGTGTCTTGATGTTCCTTGTCCGTCTGTCATGCTTGTCCCAAAATCCATGTTTCCTTCTTGTCGTCCTGTCGCTCGTGTCGTTCTCCAGCCTGCCGCCTGGGTTGGGTTTCCAGGGTTGGCGAGATGATGGAGGGTACCAAATTTTGTTGATCTTTTCCTTTTGGCCATATTGCCCGCATTTGCACAGCATCAGTTGTGTGGCTGCACCCATGTCCCCCCATGTCAGATTCGCGCACTCCGAGCGAGGATGAACTGACAAGATGTGTGTTCTTTCCTTCTTTGCGTTGTTCTTTCTGCATTGGGTGCTTTCTTTTTTCCAGCTATCCCCAGCCGTGCGTTATTCTATTTGTTTGGCTGCATGAGCTGTCTTGGACATCTTGACCGACATCCATTCGTATCGATCGGTTTGTATCTCTTTCCAAATAAAGTTGTCAGAAGCGTGGGCGGAAAACACGGCACCCGGGATAAATATCAGGCTCCCTGGTTCCGTTGTGCAGGTGAATATGTGCATATGTGCCCATGTCGACCAACACAAAAGAAGATATCACGTCCGGCGTTGTGACGTTCTGTGTGTTGTTGGTTCTTAATTCTCTGCTGTTTCTTTTGTCAACTTCTGGTTCCTGTTCCTTGGCTGCAACTCAACAACAACCGATTGTGGAAAGTGGAAAATTGAAGAGTGCGAAACGTGTGTCTTGAACTCTTCAACTCCTGCAATTCTGATTTCTCAAACTCCTTGAATTGCCTTCAATGGCTCCGTTTTCTTTCGACGACGGTCAGAATTGCCTACGGTTGACCCACAGAGACGGGAACACTTTCCGACAAGGGGCAATCGAAGAGGAGCCAAGTCGCAAAAACGCAGAGAAGCGAAGAAAAAGCAGTAAAATTGGTGAGAACAGGTTCGTTTAAAAAGCCTCGGAGGTGACGTCATAAGGGACGCCCGGAAGGGAAACGGGACCGAATGGGGCTAAATGGACAATGAAAGTGGATCAGCCCAGCAAAACGTAACAGAAAAAGAGAGCATTTCAGTGGGCATTCAGGGCATCCAGTGGTCTTCAGTGGTAGCCAGTGTGATGGTGGGACGGTAGTGTCAAAATAAAATGGAGCCGCGCAAGGGGAGAGGAAAATTCAAATGCGACGGAGGAGGTGGAGGGTGTGGAGAGGTGGGCCAAGGAGCGCCAGCAAAAGACACCAGGGGGCGTTGAATGCTGGGCGTTAGGCGTTGAGGTGCTGGAGCTGAAGGACGACAGGTGCTGAAAGGTGTGAAAGAGAGGCAAAAAGAGGAGGCGACAAATCTCACGATCCACTTGCCCACTTGCCACAACATCCACAACACCCACTCACTCCACGACCCACGAGTTTTTTTCCCCTGCCCCTGACCGATGACGACAGCAGGACACATCAAAAGTCACGATGCCAACAAGTAGGGGTGAGCTTGACACGAGCCACTGCGAGAAACCCCTCCAAATGCGGCCCAAAAGCTCGAAACCCCAACCCACCGGCTACAATCCGGGTAATACAAACTCACGATGCCGACACATGACTTGGGGAAAGTGTGCGGAGGTGGGTTTTTATTCTCGTGGCAGTGACGTCGTTTTGCTTTTGAGTTTGCGCAGCGTACCGCCTTGTCATAATCAGAAGGAAGCAATAAAGAGAGACATAAAAACGAAAAAGGCACATGCGGAAACAAAGTAACTTGTAACGATACGTTCCTTGGGTTAGGGGGAGACTAACTAGCAGATACTTATATGTCTCTCACATTAACTAATTCGGCCTTTCAAAACAAAAACTGGAGATGACAAGTTGTCCCCCTGGTCTAGGGGATGTTTAGATGGTTTTAAGCAATACAACGGCGTCCGAGATGTATTCTTTTTGGTCCAGGGATGCCAACGGACAGATGGGTGTCCCCAGATGGCATCCAGTTTATTTTATTTTCTTTCAGGGGGAAGGGCGGTCCCTTGGTCCCTGAAAACCCAACAATTTCTGGGGACGAAAACTCGACTGATCAACAGAAACCAGACCCTGGAGCACTGAAATAATGGAACTGCACGAGTATATGCACGTACTCCTGCGGGCTGGAAATTGGGAAACTGAGAACTGATTGCCTTCTGTTCTTGTCGACGCGCGATATCCTCCACCTTACAGCAAGCGACCGACATCCCGAAGCCCAGTCGGCTGTCGGCTGCCAGGCGAAAGGCAAACGCAAAAGGCCGAACAACCAGTGGCAACTGCATCCCACGACATGCACTACTGCACATGACTTTATGCGCTTGTCACATTGCCACAGAAAATTGGTGTCGAAGCCACTGTGGCTCATGTTTACCAAATTGGTGTTGATGAAAAGTGGTGAGAAGATGCTGGAATCACGATGTGAAAGTAAACAATGAGCCAACCTCGCCAAATATGGGTCCTCGACGGTTAACATCCAGACTTTGACTTCTAGAACATCTAGGCCGTGATGACATTCTTCACCGTGTAGTTCTCAGCATACAGAGACATTGCTGTGGTAAGACCGGCCCGCTGAAAACCGTCACATCGGTTTGTTTATTCGAGGATTGGCTTCAACTTTAATCGACTTGGGTGTCTTATTTTGTGTGCACATGGCCTGCCAGACAGCCTCCGATGCAGCTAACCATCGGTTGTCATTGACCGGTCTCGCTTAAGAGAGACCGGTCGCTTTTAAGGCACAGATCGGTGCAAAGATCGGTGCAGAACGGTGCAGAACGGTGCAGAACGGGGCTAAACGGGGCAAAACGGGGCAGAGATCGGTCCTCTCGGGGATCCTCTTTCCCTCATCCCTCTGTTTGGCCCTTTCTGTACCTTTCTGCCCCCCTTGTCCTCTCTCCGTTTGGCTCCCAGGCTCCGTTTTGATTCCAGGGCGCCAAGAAATGCGATGCACAAGTAGACAAATAAACAAAGCCATAAAGGCTGCAAAAGGTGTACGAAAGAGGTTACGGCGAGTTCCTTAATACCCAGATAGTGACATCATATCTCCCTTCAACAGACACGGAAGCGATAACGCCGATTGGCCTACATGTGGCTAACCAGAGAATAGCTTTATGAGGAACAGTGATAGTCCAATGTCTGTGTGTTTACATGTAGATTCGTGGGAAAACATATGCCTGGGTGAGCAATATGAGTCAAAATGAACAGAAAGTTAGCATTACTCTCATACAGCTCATTCAACTGACCGCTATAAGTAGTAGACCATGCGAATATTTTGATCCCCATAAGATAAGACATAAAAATAATTCATTAAAAAGTCACAGTGGTGGAATGGGCAAGTGAGAAGAGCATCAAGGTAGTACCATGAAATAACTAAGACATGACTGCAAACAGCATCACAAATGCCACGATAAAGATACGCAATGGAAACTAAGCATTCGGCTGTACCGCAAAAAAATCAGCGAGAGCTGACTTTTTGAAAAATTCCAATGTCTTGCGGTAACCAGGAAAAAAAGCAAAGGTGACGTGCCAGGTGCTCAAAACGAGGATGGCCTTGGTATTTTGGTCGACGAAGCACGATTGAATTTGCATGAACAAGGATTAATGTGCATGTCCCGTGAGCGTATGTATTGCTCCAATTATTCAGTCGTACCTTCAAGTTTTTATTACAATAAGTTCGATTGACCACTGTCTGCAATAGAAAACAATATTGATAATTTGAAAACATTCCCATACCCTGACACCAGCCTAGTTATGTACATTCAATCTTTGCATGAGTCCCATATATACACTGTCGTCCACTAAATGCCTATTTCTTGGCTGCCATGGCTGCAGCAGCAAGCGCCGCCGCCTCTCTGTCGGCGGCCAACAGTGCCTGAATGGCCGGCCGGGTGGTAACCCGCTCCCACCAAGCCTTGACGGCCTGCCGTTCGTCCAGCAGCAAGTCTCCAAACCCAACGGCAAACAGGCGGGTAATCAATGGGATGTAGTAAATGTCGACCAACGAGAACTGGGCGCCGGCCATGTATTCCTGCTTTTGCAGGAGCGTCTCGGCCACGTCAAAGTAGGCCTCGACGGCCTTAAGGGAGGTGGCCACGACCGATTCGTCGGCCGGCAAGCCCATGAACCGCTTGGCCATCTTCTCAAAGGCGATACGCCCGGCCGGCTCGGCAAAGTAGAGCATCTCGACGGACTGGGCCTGGTCAAAGAGGGCGGTGGCCGTGGCATCGGTGGCGGGCGGCAGCAGCGACTCGAACTTGTACTTGGTGGCCAGGTACTTGCAAATGGCACGGCTTTCATAAAGAACGAAACCGTCATCACCAGGGAAAGCAACAGCCGGCACCTTTCCCCAAGGGTGGAGCTTGATATGGCCGGGGGCCTTTTGCTCGCCCTTCATGAGGTTGAGAAGCACCAGATCATAGTCTGTGAAGCCGGCCTCGGCGAGAGTGAGGCGGACACGGTCGGTGTTGGTCGAGCCACGGGCGCCGTAGAGAGTGAACTGGGGCATTTTGTAGGTAGTTGAGAATTTTGTGACTTTGAAAGGAGTGTAAACGAAAGGATTAGTGTTGGGTTTAGGTGTTCTGAAAAGTGTTGACGCGATTGTGCGGCTGGACGTCAGAAGCTGCGACATGTGTTGAAATTGTTTGTGATTTTTTTGAATTTTTAATTCATTAAATTGAAGATGCTGATAAAAAATACAAAGAAAAACATTTACAACCTGAGAATACACAGATATATACCACAAAATATTGAAGCAGTTTACGCCAACGTCTTTCACCTTATCGGAGATCGGGGCTCGTGTCGGACAACGAAATATCGTCGGCGGACGGAGGTTCTGTGATGTCAAAGACGGCGAAATGGCCGTGTCAGTAAAGTGGGTCTACAATGCTTTTCATGGCAGGCACGATGCAGCGTGATTGGCCCGTTCGCTCTTTCCACCAAATGCAGTTTAGCGCGACTGCCTGTTTCGCACTGCATCGTTAACGCTAAATGCGACGTGCCTTCCCTCATTCCGTTCAAAACTCAAAGGATGCGAGGACCTTGTGATTCTCCCGTCCCAACTTCAGCCCTACTCTTCACGCTTCTCCTTCTTGGCCATTTAAGCCCCCCTTTGCTCCCCTTTGCTCGCTCTTTTTTCCTCTTTCGTTTCTTTTTCGCTTCTTGACCTCCATCCTCCATGACTCGATTCGTCTTCGCGCAAGCCGCTTTCACAAGAAGGCCGAGCCTTGGAGCATTAAAGTGACCGCCGTGACCCGACGGAAAACCGACCACCGACGCACTCCACCCCCTTTGAAATCTCAAGATTGACTGTGGCTTACAGCAAACTACCCGATTCGCCTGCTCGCTCTTTTATCTGTTTACGCCTTGTCTCTCTCAT
This sequence comes from Sporothrix humicola, assembly GCA_021396245.1. Classification (NCBI taxonomy): domain Eukaryota; kingdom Fungi; phylum Ascomycota; class Sordariomycetes; order Ophiostomatales; family Ophiostomataceae; genus Sporothrix; species Sporothrix humicola. The sequence goes on along the minus strand of WNYE01000003.1, from coordinate 685,693 downwards.
AACGCCGACATGCAATTTGTCATGGACTCGGGCGATTCGCACGCCCCGCGCCGCAAAGTCAAAACGGGCTGTTCTACGTGTCGGTAGGTCTCCACTCTACAAAGACCGAAAAGGGTTGAGAACATTGCTGACCTAGCTCTTCAGCACACGCAAAGTCAAGTGTGACGAGGGCCGTCCGTCGTGTCAGCGCTGTGTCTCTACGGGACGCACCTGCGATGGTTATGCCTCGCCGTTTCGTGCCTGGGAGGCAGACAAGAATGTCAAGAACGAGTCACGTAATGGTGTACATGGGGCCGTCAAGCCTTACGTGCCTGGCTCTGGCAACGCGACATCCGCAGCGGAAGTCGACTTGTCGTCTTTCGAAAAGGTTGGGCCCATCACGGCCGACGACATTGCCCAGCTCCAGCGCTGCTTTTCGACAAAGACGCTGTTTCCAACAGTGACGCTGGCCTGCGATGACGAGGCGCGCCAGGTCCTGCAGGCCAGCAAGACCGACCCGGCCGTGCGGCACGCGGTGACATCATTGCGCGCTCTGCGGGCGGATCTCGAGGCCTTTTCGTCGTCCACACGCAACCACTTGTCGCAGGCAACCTCGTCGTATGCGGCTGGCACGTCCCCCACGCCGAGCCACGACTACGGGCTGCAACAATACTGCATGGCCCTGGGAGGGTTGGCCTCGAATCTGTCCTTGTCCACACCATCTTCAGATTTAAACTCTCGGGAAGGAGGGGGACCCACGATCCGATCCGCGCTCTTGTGCTGCCAAGTGTTTATTAGCATCGAACAGGTGCGCGGGAATTTTGCCGCCATGGCACAGCACATTGTGCAGGGGCTGCGGATCCTGTACGAGAACTGCAAGAAGGGCGAAAAGACACGCGAGGACAATCTGCCGGCACTCGACATTTTCGTCATTAAGCTCTTTGCGGCGCCCTGCAAATTTGCCGACATGCATCGTGGATCGGGACCGTCGAGCTCTGCATCGACGCCGGCAAGCACGGACGGGGGTGACACAATTGGGACATCCACAAACCGCATATACAGACCCCTGGCAGTCGACGTGAAGACGGAACTGACCCGTCTGGCCCTGTCGACCGTCACGTTTGTCGGCAACATCAAGGCCGGTGCACCGCCGGCGTCGTTGCTGTCGACAAAACAGTACCTGCTGCGTTCCCTCGCAAAGTGGCACGCCAGTTTCGAGCGGGAGCAGCAGCTGGCCGTGACGTCGGTTGACGGCCACCCAGAACTGCTGTCTGTCCTGTTTCTGCGCTTCTTCCACCAGGTTCTGCGCGTCGTCCTGATCGGTTCTCTGGATGATGGAGCGGACAACAGTTCAGACGACTCTGGCAGAGACGACGAGAGCAAAAGCAAAACTCGCTCGGAGGTTATCAACGCCGAGTACAAGCAATTACAAAGCATTGCCAGCACGGTGGGGGACCGCGTGAGAGCGGAAGGGCGCAAAGGTGGTGAGTGGTAGGTCCAAACTAAGTGGTGAGGCTTGGCAGGGCTTCAGTGGGATTTCCTTTTTGGGACTGTTGAGCGAGCCGGCCAATGAGAGACCAGCACCCTTCAATCCCTTCTGACAAACACTTGTTCCCGGACATCGTCAATGAATGCCGACCGCCGATAAGTGTGAGGCAGAGGAAAGGCTGAAGGGTTGTTTCCTTTTCATATAAGTATGTCGTCGCCGTCGTCCAAGATGGAAGAGCTGTTCATCATCCCAACACATCATCATCATCATCAACATCCCAATCCCTCACATCTCAACACGCCTTCGAACCCGAGACTTCTCAAGTTAAAGACATTCAAGTCAAAGACAACCCGTCTCACCAACACAACCGGTCATACAAACACCATCTCTTCAACACCTACCCTCCCCTCCTCACAATGCACTTTCTTCTTCTGGGCGCCACCGGCCGCACCGGCCAGCTCGTCGTCGCCGAACTCCTCGCCCAAGGCCACACCGCTGTCGCCCTCGTCCGCAATCCAGGCAAATTGGCTGCCCACAAGGGCCTGACAGTCGCCAAAGGCTCTCCCCTTTCGAAAGAGGACGTTGCCAAGGCAGTGACAGCCACGGCCACTCCCGTCGACGCCTGCATCTTTACCTTGAACACGCTCCGCGCCTCCGACAGCCCGTTTGCCGCACAAATCACCCCGCCGCGGTTCCTCGCCGACGCGGCAGAAGTCACGGCTGCCGTTCTTGGTCAGCACGGCATCAAGCGCTTCGTCATCATGTCCACGGCCGGCGCCGGTGACTCGTGGCCGGGCCTTCCCTGGGTCTCGCGCGCGTTCATGGGCTGGACCAACATCAAGCACGCGCTGGCGGACCATAACCTGGTGGACAAGGAGGTGCGGGCGACGGAGACGGAGTGGACGCTGGTCCGGCCGGTCCGGCTGGAGTTTGACTCGAAGAAGAAGGCGACCGAAATCGAAGTGCTGGACAGCCGGGGCAGCGGTCGACTGGGGATGAGCGATTGTGCACACATCGGCCCTGTGGCGCGGTTCCTGGTCAAGGTGGCCGTCGAGGGGCTGTATATCCGGCAGGCGATTGTTGTGCGGGATGCATAGCTGGGGAGCGAAGAGGAGGAGACGGCGCGTAATGAAAGGTGTTTCGAGCAAGGAGTGGTAGACAGTGGACGACGGACGAGAGATACCTTTGTTTTGTGTCTTGTTTCGTATTTGATTGTTTTCGATAGACTGGCGAGCCTGTTCTTAATTTAGACTTTTTTTCGTTACCTTTTTTGGTTTTAATCTTTTGAATTCATTTCTTTATTGTTAACAACACGAGGTTTTGACCTGCAGCTTCTCTTTGATGTGACGCGGTCGACGAGGAGGATGACCCGAAAAGAGGCCTCTTTGACGAATCATTCATATTTGACACGGCGACAAAAAGGTAGAAAACTCATCTTGTCGCCCGGCCAGATTCCCCCGGCTTACATTGAGTTTCCATCATTTTTAGTCCTCTGCCCTCACCTTTATGTCCGTCCATGTCGTGGTTTGCAATACGCGTGTTTGCTTTTCTGTACCTGAAAACCTTATTCAGTGGAGACAAAACGAGGCTTGGACGTCAAAGTTCCTCTCCTCCTTCCCGGGCAATTTCCCCTGAGGGAGTCGGGCATGTTGTCTCGTCTCGTCTTTTCACAAAGTAAGTCGCGTTCGTCCAATAAAACGTCAATGTAAACGAGTGTTGACGGATTGACAAGAAAAAAGGAGAAATGGAGAAGAGGCTTATCTGATGCATAAACAGGAGCCTGGAGATTGCGTTTTGTTCGACTGGTGTTTTGTGGTTCTGTGGAATGGGCGGCCGCTCGATTTTATTTTTACGGTCCACAGTCAACACCCACGCAAGGTCCACCAAACCCGAACCCGAGAGTCCGAGAAAAAGAAGGACGACACAAAACAAAACCCGAAGTGGGATGCGAAAACCGACGGACAAAAAAGACAAAACGCACAGGCCACTGATACCAAGATAAAAATAAGCAACAAGATTTGCAGAAAAATGCAACTGTCCACTTCACTGTCCACTTTTGACGAGAGCGAGAGAGAAGGAGTGAGAGCGAGAAAAAGCCAAGACATGAAAGAGAGAGCGAGAGAGAGACCGCCTTGCATGACAGCAGCCACTCTCCCTTTTAAGCCGAGTCTTCGGTTTGCAGTCGGGTTGTTTCGCTCTCGTCATCGGCCCACAGAGAAATCTGCAAAAAAAAAAAAAGGTGATTGTTGACGTTTATCGTCTAGGCAGCCAGATTCTGTCTCGTCTTCGATTTTCCTTCTGGCGCCTCGCGTGGGCTGGCTGGACTGTCGACTGGGTCCCAACGTGGCCTGGAGGTATTTTGCACTCCACAATCCAGGTCCTGGTGTAAATGTTCCCCTGAATAAGTTGTGGTCGGCCAATCAACTCTCACAAAATACGCGTGTCGCCCAACTGGGACGGGCCCCACTGAGCGAGACCGAGAGCGAAATCTTAATTGTATGGGGAGGCCACGAAAGGCAGTACTCAAAATAGAACACCAAATGACGAAGAGAGAATAGACAATAGAAGCATTGGATGTCAAGCGAGCAGACCATTCTTAATGAAGGGATCGAATAGGGGGGTAAACACTGCAAGGAGAAAGGAGAAACGAGGGAAAAGACAACAATAAACGGAAGTCTCCGTGGAGAGTTTACAGTTTACACTGAAGGATTCCACGCGCTTTGCTGTTGCCCTTGCTTGCGTTTGCGTTGCTTGACTTTTACGCCCGAACCACATTTTACGCATACTCGTTACGGGGCCATATCCATTTACGGGGCTTGTCCTCTAGTAACTCGGAGCGTCGCATTTGTTGTCATCGTGATGGGTCAACAGTGGTCTCGAAAATATATAACAAGTCGTTCCCGCATCCTCATCTTGACTGCCGGGTAGATCGAATCTAGACTATTCACACAAACTCAACCACGCTCTTTATTCGACTTTGTCTACACTCGACTGTCCTTCGTTAACGCCCCCCGTTTCTTTTATCAACAATCGTTATATATTTATCTGCCTTACGCCAACGCCGACTTCACCATGACCAACAGCACCGAGGCCGTGCACAAGTTTGTGCTGTACAACTACGACCCGAGCAAAGCGGCGGCGGTCATCTTCCTGATTTTGTTTAGCGTCGCCACCCTTGGCCATGTCTTTTTGATGGTCCGCCACCGCACATGGTACTTTGTGCCGTTCATTATCGGTCTCATCTGTAAGTGCTCCGGATATCATCCTGTCTGCCAGCTTCGTCTAACCCCTTCTAGTCGAAGCCCTTGGTTATGTCGGCCGTGCCATTTCGGCAGGCCAATCGCCTGACTGGACGACCGGGCCGTACATTCTGCAGTCTCTCACTCTCCTTCTTGGCCCGACGCTCATGGCCGCCTCCATCTACATGACGCTCGGCCGCCTCGTCCGCTACCTCCACGCCGAGCAGTACTCGCCGATCCGCACGACGTGGCTGACCAAGATTTTTGTCGCCGGCGATGTATTGAGTTTCCTGGTCCAGGGCGGCGGCGGCGGCATGCTGGCCAACGCCAAGACGGCGGACAACATCAAGCTCGGCGAGAATGTGATTCTGGCCGGTCTCATTATCCAGATTCTGTTCTTCGGCGTCTTTATGCTTGTGACGGTTGTCGTCCACCGCCGCATTGCCGGCTTCGCCTCGCGCCCCACCTTCTTCTACATTCTGTACGCCGTGTCGGCGCTCATCATGGTCCGGTCCATCTTCCGTGTGGCCGAGTACACGACGGGCTCGACGGGCGCTCTCCAATCGTCGGAAGCGTACATCTACGTCTTTGACGCGACACTGATGCTCGGCGTCGCTATCCTGTTTGGCGTCTACCACCCGAGCAAGGTCATGGACACGAGCGGCATCCAGGGCGCCAAGCAGATGCCCGTGTATGGCAGCAGCAGCTATCCCCTGCAGGGCAGTGTTAACTCGATGGCATAGGCGGGGTGGGTGAACATAAGAAAATGTTGAATACACAAGACTAGGTGTATTTATTTCCTTTGTTTTTATTACTGTCTTTTCATGTCGGGCTCCTGGACCTCTCTGGATTTTTCATTTGTTTTGGCCACTTTTCTTTTGTCAGGTTTTCAGGTTGATTTGCTTAGCGTTTAGAACGTTGTACGGAGTTTAAGGTCTTGATTTGAATATGTTTGTATCTCCTTATTAATACTCCAGCGTCGTTAAATAGATTATCTTTTTGTTTTGTTTTGATTTTTCCTCTACCTTCGTATTGTCCACCCATACACTGCTAAGCCTTCCTTTCACCAGCCATCTCCAGGCGTTATGTCCAAGCGGGGACAGCCTTGGCTTTCCCCTCCATTGTCCATTCTGGCGACAAGGCTGCTGCTGCCTTTTGACATTGCATCACCAAATGTTGAATACAAAAGTCACAACAACTGAAATAATTAAAAACTCCAATATGCCTTCACGAGGGAATGCCGACGATTTAATACAAGACCAAGATCAAACCACCACTTCAACGTCAGACTCACTCCCCAGCACCATTCTCGACCAATTTCTGGCAGCAGTCACCAACGACGACCCGGATGCATTCATCGCCCTGCTCGACGTACACTTTCCCGATCGTAAACAAGCCACCCAAATCCAGGGCAATGGTGCGTCATACCACATCAACGAGTTGAAACCAGCTTTGACTCTGGCCATCCAGAATGACCGCCCCACCATTGTCGCTGAGCTTCTTGGCTACAAATTTCAGAGTCTCATCGATATTAGCATTGGCGACCTTGCACGCGAGGCTGTCCGCCACCAGTCAAAAAGTGTGTTCCTTGTTCTTCTGGCCCACGGCTGGGACTTGAACGAGACGAGAGGTGATGCGGGCATCACAGTTCTGGCCGATGCCGTGGCCTTGGAAGACCACGACATGGCCTTGTGGCTGCTCCAGCACGGCGCGAGTCTCAACATTCGGCCGCCGCGCCTCGACAAGACTGCAATGTCCATGGCCGTGGAGTGCTCGTCTCCCGAATTTGTGACAGAACTGCTGGACAAGCACGGCGGCGATGTCTCCCGTGGGCAGCTGTTGCACCATGCCGTGGACCGACGAGTACGAGCAGGCGCAGACGGGCAGTTAGACATTGACGACATGATCCAAGTGCTGGGCATTCTTTTGGATCGAGGCGCGTCTGTCGACAGCATCATGTATGAGAACGACCTGCCATCGCAGGAGCTGTACTCTTCAGTGGACCTCGAAACGGCACTACACAAAGCTGCTGCTTACGGCGACAGTCATATTTCTGTTATTTTCTTTCTTTTAGAAAAAGGTGCAGATCCAAAGATCTTGAGCTCAAAGGGCAGAACGGTGTTGGACTGGGTGGAGGAAGCTGCAGAAGAAGGGCCGGAAAATCATAGAATGGTGTTGGATCTGTTGAGAGATCCAGATCTGGAGACGCAGTAGCCGGCGCCTATTGTTTTTTAAAGCCTCTTTTTCTTTTTATCATTCTCTTTTCTACTTACTTCCTGTACTTTAATTGAATACCAATTCATACTTTTTTTTAAAAAAAAAAACTTTTAAAATAATCAACTTTTAAAGCTTGCCGAGAGTGAAGGAAAAGACGTTTAAAACGGTGGTGGTTGTGAGTGAAGCTAATTACACTGGCACCACGTGATGTCATTTCATCACCAACTCCGCACTTCACTTGCTCCTTCCGAATCTGCTCTGCGCTTTCCTCAGCAAAACAACAAAAATACAAAACACAAAAATACACAACGAAACAGAATGAATATCTCCTCATGGATTCAACAAGATCTTCCAGAAACACACCACCACCCCGCCGGCGCACACGCACCGGCTGCATGACGTGCCGGGCGCGCAAGATCAAGTGCGACGAGTCGTCTTCTTCTCCCTCAACGTCTTGTCGCAACTGTGCGAGAGCCCGCCTCGACTGCGTGCGACCTGACCACAGCAATGCCAGTCTTCACCAAGATGCCCGTGTGCAGCTGGCACTGCATTCAAGGACGGCGGACGACGACCTGACGCAGGCCGGCCTTTTACGAAAACGCACAAAACGGTCGTGCACGGTGTGCCGGCGGACCAAGAAGCGGTGCGGCGGGGAGCGGCCGTCGTGCCGGCGCTGTGTCGACAAGAGCTTGGGCTGCATTTATAGCGAGGAGGAGTCTGTGCCACAGGCTGCATCGCCGGCGCCGGGCCTACTGTCTGACCCGCGTCTCGTGCGCGAGTTGTGCATCGCTTTCTTCAACGAAGTCGCCCCGCTGCGGTGCCTTGGCTTTCTTCACCGGCACACGTTTTTGCAGGAAGTCGACTCTGGCACAAGAACACCCGACGACCCCCTCCTCCTGTCGGTCTGTGCCCTCGCGACAAAGACGGTGGCGATGCAGGACCGCGGGCTGTGGGACGTCGGCTGCCAGTGGGCAAGGCAGGCCCAGACGCAAGTTTTTACAGACATTGACGACATCAGCGTCCACCGCATCATGTGTCTTGTCCTGCTGTATGAGCACGCCGCGCGCGTGGGCGAGCCGCGGCAGTGTTTCCTGCTGTCGGGGATGGCGTCGCGGCTGACGCAGGCGCTGAGCCTCAACCTCGAGTACGACCACGACGTGCTCCAGACGACCACAACGATGACGGCCGTCGAGAGGGAGTCAAGGAGACGCCTCATGTGGGCCTGCTACATTCTGGACACGATGCTGTCGTGCGGCTTGCGGGACCTGCAGGTTCTGGAGACGTCGAGTCTGCGGATCCAGCTGCCCTGCGACGACCGCCAGTTTGTGTACAAGGTGGCGGTGAAGACAGCGATGGTGGATACACATTGGGGCGGCCGCGGTGGTGGAAGGCGACAGCATCACAAGCGAGGCGAGGCCCAGAACGAGCGCAGCGAGGACCCAAGAGAGGACATTCGGAACCAGGGGATCGACGCCTTTCTCGTGAGGCTGTACTTGATCCGGGACCATGTCTTGCAGTACATCAACAGCGACACGACAAACACACTACGAGCCGACACGAGCGACAGCGAGGAAACAAACGAGCGAAGCGAGGACAGAGACCAAAACGATCCGTGGCGGCTGGTGGCGCTGATTGCCGACCTGGACCAGTGGAAGGAGTCTCTGACGCCCGAGCTGCAGTTCAATGCAGACGTGATTGCCGTGCGCAAAGATGAGAGCAAGCTGGCCGCCCTGGTGTCGCTGCACATTATGTACCACCAGGTGAACTGTCTGCTGTACCGGTGCACGATCCCCAGCATGCTCTTCCCGGCAAGGGTGCAGACGGGTCTTTCAATTAAAGCAAGCCCCGACTTTCTGGAGGAGAGCCGCAAGGGCTGGTTCGGACACGCATGTGCCATGAGCGCCATCTTCGAGGTGTCCCTGCAGGAACAGCATCTGCCGCACTCAATGACAGACCCGGCGGTCGCGCCGTCCGCCTACAACGCCATCATCATCAAGTGGCTGTACCTCACCAACTTTGTCTCTTCCGACGAAAGACAGGCCCAACTACAAACGGTACTCGCCCTAGTCGACATCGACCTACAATTCCTACAGACCATGGCGCGCTACCACCCCGCGTCGGTCGGCATGATTGCCGCTGTGGCGGAGCGGCTCGTCAGCGAAGCAAAACAGAAGACTGCCCACTCGCCCTCGGCTCGACTGTCCGAAACTGGCGTGCCCGTCCACCACGCCAACGGCCACCATATTGCCCCCGACTTCCGGATGAACCAGTTGTCGACATTTGCGCGGATGCGACGGACACTGCCGGACGTGCATGCACCAGATCGGCCAGGGAGGGCACACGGGTCGCCTGGTTCAGCGAGCACACCCTTCTCTCCGTTTTCGCCATTTTCGCTAGTGGCCACCCATTCAATGACTACTTCACCACAGTCGGACCAGTGGGCAGGCGACACCGAGAGACTATGGATGTGGAGTGAATAACCCCAATTTACAGTACTACAGTTAATGATACCAGTTGATTTTAATCTTCTTTCATTTTATTTGAATTCTACTCTACGTTTCTTGACCAGTACACACCCTCGCCCTTACCGTCTATCCTTTGGGTAGGGCGTGCCTGTGATCCCATCTCTGGTCCCCGGGTTGTCGACGTCAAAGTCCCAGCGGTCGGGCATCTTCATGCCTGCGTCAATGTGATTGTAAATGACGCGCGTCGAGATGCCATCTCTAAAGTACCAGGGGTCCTCTGTGGCGAGCTGCCATTCTTCCAGCCTCTTCCGACAGTCCAACAAGATTTCCTGATGGGCCGGATCCTTGGCCAGGTTGTTGACCTCGTCGGGATCGTTCTCCAAGTCAAACAGCTCTTCTGGCCCGCGCCGCACATAGTTTGCAATCGTGCGCTGGCCAATCTTGGCTTCGTCAGAATTGCGCATGCCCTCCCACGACAGCGCCCCATACAGGTCGCCCGGAAAGGGGAAGTCGAGCTGCCAGGCGACGTTGCGGTGGTACTTGTAGCGGCGCGTGCGGAGGTAGCGGGTGGGATAGTACGCCGTCAGCTCGTGGAATGTGTGCGAGCCAAAGACGTGGTCCCAGCCGGGGAGGGCAGACGACTCGCCGACGATGGGGAGGAACGAACGGCCCTGCCGCTTGTCCCCTTTGTTGAGGGTGCCGTGTCCCGCCCAGTCCAAAAAGGTCGGCAGAATGTCCACGAAGGACACCATGTTGGGGTTGACAACTCCAGTAGTACCCCCCGGAACGCGGACAATCATGGGCAGATGCACGCCGGCGTCGTACAGCGTGCTCTTTGAGTTGACAAATGGCGGGCCGTTGTCGCTCGTGAAGAGCACGAGGGTGTCGTCTTCATAGCCCGCCTTTTTGAGCTCGGCCAACAGCATGGCCACGCCCTGGTCCATCCGCCAGACGGCGCTGTAGTACTCGGCCAGCTCCTGGCGGACTTCGGGGACGTCGCTCAGAAAAGCAGGGACGTTGACCGTCGCCGGATCAAACGCCAGGTGGTCGACGTCCTTGTACTCTTTAAAGTTGCCAAAGCCGCCGCGCGTGTGGTCCCGGTGCGGGTCAATGTAGCCGACCGTCAGAAAAAAGGGCTTCTTTTGGGCCTTGGACTCTGCAAAGAACGCTCCCGCCCGCTCTGCCGTCCACGCCACATCGCGTGTCGCGCTCTCTTCCCGCCACGCCCACGGGTACACCTCGTCGGGGCCGACATGGACCTTGTTGACGATGCCCGTGTGGTAGCCAAGGTCGTTGAAGATCTTTGGAGACGACTCGACATGGTCAAACGTGGTAAAGTAGTGCAGCCCGTTGAAGCCTCTGAGGAGTCCGAGTTGGCCATTCTCGTGCGTGTGCAGCCCCGTCTGGATCACCGAGCGGCTGCCGCTGCAGGATGCAGTCGACGCAAACGCCATGTCAAAGTAGGTGCCCTCGGCGGCCAGCTTGTCGAGGTTGGGCGTGCGGACACACGACTCGCCGCAGACGCCGAGGTTGCGGCCGAGGTCGTCGGCGATGATCAAGAGGATGTTCTTCATGATGGTGGTGTTGATGTTGAGAGAACTGTTGGAAAGTGTGGTTGTCCAAAGAAGACTGAACACTTGAATTCAAAAACATAATATATACGCAGCGGGACAGCAAAGAGTGTCAGCATCTACGACCATCCGACCTCGGGGATCATCATGACGAATGGCAGGGGCTGGGTTACTGGAGAGAGCATCAGTTGGAGAACACGAGGGTCCATTGAGGGGAAGGAGGAGACGGGGAAAGAAAAGAGGAGAACAAACAAGAGGAATAAAATGATAATATCACGTCAGTCGTCAGTCGACTCTTGTCGGATGTTGGCGAGGTCGAAAAGAAAGAGAGGAGGCGGACATCAACAGTCACAAAGCCCGCCACGTCGGAGCGACTCCCGACTACGAGGTTGTTCTCTATTACACGATTGGTCCGTCTCCGTCAGTATGAGTAGTACTGGCGGAGCGAGATCCGCCACGACAGCGCTAAGAACACTAACAGCTTTTCACAGCGGGGGTTGCATTGTTTCCCAGCGTCTTCCTTGAATTTTTTCCTGTTCTTGACCACCCTTTCAGTCTAGTGCCGTCAGACTTAAGCGTCGTTCCACCGGATTGGAGACGAGGCGACAGCAAAACGTTGGGTGGATCCTCGGAGAGAAACAATCTGGGGAAGATGTCTCTCGTTTCTGGACAATGCCTGGGGCCATCTTGATCAATATCCGGGGTTCACCTGGATTCATCATTTGACTCGAAATTGTCGCCATCGACGAGGAAACGACGCTTAGCAAGAAGAGGAGAGAGTCAACGTCGGCGGACAACAGAACACACCACAGCACAGTCGACACACGAGTATATGAAGGCCGCATGGCCGACGATCCTCAGACACAGACGACGACAGACGACAGACTGACAACATCACATCTCCTCTCCCTTTTTGATTACACTCTTTCTCCACAATGGACCCCGAACATCCTCCCAAGATGGACGCCCACCAGGCCTGGGTCGAGTCTACCCCAGAAAATGCCCTCGCCAGCGATGCCCGCGCGGCCGCCGACGCCGAGCACAAGATGTCGCTGATGGACGGCATCAAGGCGTACCCGCGCGCCGTCATGTGGTCCGTCATCATCTCGACGGCCACCACCATGGACGGCTACGACACCGGCTTTCTGTCGAGCCTCCTGGGTCTGCCGGCGTTTCGCAACCAGTTTGGCCATCCCGGGCCGGACGGCGGCGCCTATGTCATCTCCCCGTCGTGGCAGTCGGCCATTGGCAATGCCAGCAGCATCGGCATCTTCCTTGGCGTTTTACTCAATGGCTGGCTGACCGACTACCTCGGCCACCGCAAGATTCTGATCAGCTGTTACTTTCTGATTACCGGCCTCATTTTTATCCCGTTCTTTGCTCCGTCGGTCGGCGTCCTTGTGGCGGGCGAGATCCTGTGCGGCATCGTCTGGGGCCAGTTCTCGATCACGGGCGCCACGTACGCCTCGGAAGTCTGCCCGCTGCCGCTGCGGGCCTACCTGACGTCGTACATCAACATCACCTGGATCCTGGGGCAGTTTATTGCCGCGCTCGTGCTGCGAGGCGTCGCGTCTCTGCCCGACACAAACCCCTGGGCCTACAAGATCCCGTTTGCCGTGCAGTGGGTGTGGCCGATCCCGCTGTGCTTGGGGGCCTACTTGGCGCCCGAGTCGCCGTGGTGGCTGGTGAGACAGGGGAGGCTCGACGAGGCCGAAGCTTCCGTGAAGCGACTCATCAGCAAAAAGTCCACGACGCACTCGGTCGACACCCGCCAGACCGTCGCCATGATGGTCCACACCAACCAGCTGGAGCAGGCCTATGAGGAGGGCACGTCGTATCTGGACTGCTTCAAGGGCGTCAATCTCAGGAGGACCGAAATCGCATGCATGGCCTGGTGCATCCAAGTCTTCTTTGGGCTGCCCCTCAACGGGTACGACACGTACTTTTTCGAGCAGGCCGGGCTGTCGACCGTCTACGCGTTCGACCTCACGGTCGGCGACCGCCTGATCGCCCTGCTGGGCACCGCCCTTTCCTGGCTGATGCTCACCTACCTGTGCCGCCGCACCATCTACATGGTTGGCATCTCGTTCAACGTCGTCTTGCTGGTCGCCATTGGCGGCGCCGCCTCCGCCCACAACAACGGCGGCGCCTGGGCCCAGTCCATCCTGCTCATGTTCTGGCCGCTCATGACGAGCATGACCGTCGGGTCGGTGGCGTTCAGTATCGTCAGTGAAGTCGGGTCCACCCGCCTGCGAGCAAAGACGATTGCCATTGCCCGCAACTCCTGGAATCTTCTTAATATCATCTTTGGCGTCGTCATGCCCTACCTCATCAACCCCGAGGCCGCCGACCTCAAGGGCCAGGCCGCCTTCATCTTCGTCTTCCTCGGCTCTTTGTGCCTCGTCTACGTCTATTACCGCCTGCCCGAGACAAAGTACCGCACCTATGAGGAGCTCGACATTCTGTTCCTGCGCAAGGTCAAGGCGCGCGACTTCAAAAAGACGGTCGTCGCCGCCTACCAGGAGGATATCCACAAGACGGTCGGGGGCGTCCACGCTGAGGAGTGAAATGACCCATGGATAGAGTGAAATGACCCATGGATATTTGTTTGAAGATTAGTGCTGTCAAGCAATGCGACATTAGTGTGTACACGCCTTTTAAAATCAAGCAATAAAAATAAACAGTGGCCGCTTTAACATGCCTATATTTGCAGAAGATGTATTGTATCATGGACAATTTTTTATTTTTTTTATTTTAGGAAACAATACTCGGGCATATTCTACTAAACATCCACAACGGGTTACATGTAGGGCTTGTGGAGACCAATTGACTACCAAGGACCGCCAACGGTCGTAGAACCTATACTTGAGCCTAGTCGTCGCTCTTCCAGGGTGTGCTTACCACCGCTAGCTGTTCGGACTGTTGGGAGGACTTGTGGCCTCTCGTTGTCTATTGCGGCCTACCGCACGCTGTCTAACGTGGGCCGCGTGCAGCACAGGCCGAGCACACGATCCGCGAGCGTCTGCTGTTGTCCACTGGCGTGCCGCGTAAAAAGACTACAAGACGAAAGACTATGCCCAACGTTAAGTCTCTTTATTGTAGCCGCCACCGCCACACAGTTACTCACAGCTCCCATCGACCTTCAGAGTTCAGCTCGTCTCCAGCACCTCGACATCATGCTCGCCCCTCGTGTCTGGGCCATCCAAGAGCCGGCCTTCCACGGAGCTGGTCCCGCCTACGAATGCTGCGATCGCTCGAGCGCCTTCCACCGCTCCAAGCTGCGCGACCGCAGCTCCGGGTTGTGTCCTTTCGGCGCTCTCTACCTTTGGAATCCATCGACTTGTAGTTAGGACTGGTGCGACAAATTACACAGCTATCCTCTCTCTCTCGTCTCGAGTTCTGTGACTCCATGCGGTGCTTCCAGTTCTGCATGCCCTCGTGCCGCAATGCCTCCGGCAGGTTCTTGCGGCGCCTCGAGTTCAGCAGGCCGCCCGGGCGCCTCAAGTTCCGCCAGGTAGCCGTCTTCCGAGGGTGGCGGTGGCAGCAGCGTGACGCGGACGCTGCCGTCGAGCTTGACTTTCTCGCCCGCGATAGTTCCCTGCAGCTGCCACAACAGCTGGTGACGCTGCTTGATGTTGTATGTAGCGAAGTCGGGATACAACTTTGCACCGCGCTGTTTTGCAACATTGACGAGGGTCGCGCTGCCCAGGCTAAAATTACTCAGATTTCCCAGATCCACCGGCACAGACCCGGGATTGCCTGCTCCGATACAAGGTATCTCGATCCTTCGCCCGGGCTTAGGCTTGCTCCCCTTGCTGGTTCTGTTTATCTCGACCACCTCCACCCCGTGCGATTCGTGGAGCACCGAGAAGACCCTGTGTCCGATGGCGTTGACAACTTTCATCTCCGTCGTGGCTTTGATTTGGACGCCAAAATAGTCCACCTCCATGGTCTGTGGCGCCCCGCGGGCGACATCGGCCGTGGTGTTGTCCCAGACCGGTTCAAGGCGGACACGGAAGGGCACGCTGCGCTCGTCTCCGAGCTGTAGGCGAGTTGAAACATCGACGAGCGCGCGAAACACCAGCTTGGGAACCTTGGACGAGCCCACCAGCTTCTGTGCTCTTTGGGAGAGAGACAACCGCGCGTCTTCCATCCCAGGTACAAGCTTCTGCGAGGAGATGGTCCGGAGAAACGTTTGCGCTCTCAGTTTGACGTCCGGAAAAGGGACCCCAATGGAGACCAGCTCGATTCGCAGCGGCAGGACAGCGCTATAGCTCTTGGGCATGTTCCGACGCGTCAGGGTGCTTTTCGCTCCGTCAGAGAGGTGGAGCTCTGCCTCAAGATAGTACTCAACAAATGCGCCAAGGGCGAGAGCAGGCTTGTGGCCTGTGAAGCTGAAGACAGACGGAAGCGGCTGAGGGTCGGCTGCATCGGCCGCGAGAGGTAGGTAGCTTAGCTGCTGCGAGGCATACTGGGCCGTGAGCGCGCTATCGAGAGACGTCGGAACGGCGATGCTAAAAGGCCACTGGCGGCCCTCCGACCCAATCTCCAAAGCGTCGTCTCGCTGCAGAACCTGCATCGTCTTGCGCGGATCGACGAGGTTGCACTGGCCCAAAGACGTGATGTGAGTGTAGCCCGCTGCCCTTTTTGCGCTGGACTGGGCCTTCCCGTGCAGCGCGATTGTGAGCCGGGCGCTTGCGCTGCTGGTTGGTCGATTCCGATAAACATGGCCGTTGACAACCTCACCAGGGCTAAGCCGGGTTTTGCGACCGGAGATTTCGACTCCCAGCTCTGGGCTGGATGTGCTGACATGCGGTCGCATGGCGTTTATACGTTGTAGTTTGAAGCTGGGGTGGAAAGTCCTGTGCGATCAGAGAAATCTCGAAAAAGGCATAGGCAGCATACAATATATGGGAAAGAGCAATGCCAGTTGGGGTTGAGGGGTCGGAATATTTCTAAATATAACTACCTGCGCCACACATCAGGATTGGGGGCTTCCTAATTCCGGCTCACCTCGTGCTGCACTTAGTTGCCGAAGCATACTCTACTCAGAGTATTACCTATGAGTCCCTCGACCACTGAAATAGGACTGTTTTTTATCAAAAGACAATAAAATCAGATGGAACCCCTGCAAATGGAGAAAAAGAAGCACCTGTTCAACCTCGACAAAGCCACTTATGCCATCATGTTTTTTTTTTGGTTTTTTTTGGTTTTTTTTTTCGCATTCCTACACAACGCAACGCCACATTGTTGGCATTCTTTGACTCAATATCAAATTCCGTTGTTAGAAGAGCAAAAGGCGTTGCCACCCCAATGACCCGATCAACCTGTGCTCGCCCGTGCCCGGTGTGTGCGCCACGGAGCTCGGGGCCTTTCTACCGCTACATTGATGAACATAAAATTAATGCGAGCGGTGGCGGCGTTGGCGATGCAGGCGACATTGTGGCGCGGATGCGAACCTGCGCCAAGTCCTTGCGGAGTAGGCAGACAAGTCGGCTTGAGGACGAGCCCCTGCGCGTGTCGAACCATCCTCGAGCTGGTCGCTGAACCCCGGCCCGCTGCTCGCGGTAAGATAGAGCGGCGGTGTTCGTTGCCGGAAAGGGCAGAAAGTAAGGCAGGGTTTAAGGGAGATGAGGAAGGCCGAGAGGGACGCCGGCGAGGGGTGTGAATATTTCGTAAAATTCTCGTCCCTGTTATCAAGCAAGATATAAACTCTGCTGTTGCTTTAACGAAACTAAAATAAAGTGTAAGATTACACAGTATATGGCTAACTATAAATTGAAATCTAATATATTTTCTTTCTCTATCAGCTGTCCCTCTCTCCACCTACAACTGGTATCTCAGCATGGTGTAGGAGCATCTCTTGAACACGACCTTTGGTGGTGTTCATGTCGAGGCGTAGGGGTGTCTGAGAAAATATTGTTGATGCCATGTAAATAATCAACTGAGACCATGAGCACATATAGTCACCAGTGCAAGGACATCCATGTACGTCGTACACACTTTGAAGCCAAACTGTAAAGCGTGACAAACTGGAACAGAGACGACTGCGTGGCGTGATGTAGACGGTGAAACTGTCAGTGGCGGTGACGGTGGTGCCGTTGCCGTTCCAGGCGGCGCGTCGGTGTAGCTGGCGGCGTAGCCGGCCGCTTCGGTGAGGCCCAGATCGAAGATAGACACGGTGACGGGCCTGTAGCTTCTAGTCCCGAATTCAACAGATGTATCCGGCGCTTAAAGTAGTAAATTATCGATTTCGGTAAACTGGTAGCTTATAAAAGGCTTTAAAAACGAAGTTATATAAAAAGTAAAAGAATACACTTTCGTTGTAACAATTATTGTCTTTTAAAGGTAGTTAAAATAAGGTAAAAATTCGAAGAATTTTTTACGGTCACAGTATTTATATTTATTAAGTAAAAATAGGATAGATTTTTTTATAAAACTTAAATTTGATAATGTAATGTTTTATTTTTTTGATTGTATAAATAATGCGTTAAGTATGCTTGCACAGGGGTTTATACCTTTGTGCACCGTTAACGTTATAGTAAGAGTAGACATTTAATAAAAAGATAAAACAAATCAGCAAACAAAACTGTCCCACTGCTTGTCTCCTCGCACTGTTGCCTTCTGCTACCACTTCCGTGACGCCCGCTAATGCTGATGGTGCGTACAGGTGCTGATAAACCTTCGAATGTGACGAGTGCTGTATCGATGCATTTACCGCCTGCGACCACCAAGCAAACCGCTACCCGAGCCGCTGCCTTTATCTTTGGATGGCTTCCGCTTTTCAGTGACGCTTGACTCGCCCACTAAGTCGGAAAAGTCAAAGTCAACGCCACTGTGTGCCCGGATGAGAAACCCTAGAAGAGCACGTCTCAGCTCAGCCCTGTCCGTGACGACGGTAATAAAGCAATATTCACCGCCAATCTTATCCTCAATTTGAGCCAAAACGACAAGTACCAAGGTGTACCAATCGAAGAAGGCAACGTATCTTGTCCCGTATTTATTGCCGTAGGCAACGGCTTGTTTCATGAGGATTTCAGCATTCCCCGAAAAGGCCGGTTCGGGCTGCATGATCGGGTCCGCGCTGCTAAAGGCAGCCCACGAAGTGGATTGGCTGAACTCGAGGGGGTTGATGAGGGTGGGCCTCTTGAAGTCCAGGATCGCGAAGAAGCTGTCGATGCCGAGGATGTTATCGGACGAACCCACCGCCCAGACGCGGTCCGCACGAACGGACTCGTGGTCGATAGTGACAGTGGGCTGGCACATGAAGCGTACAGGCGCGGGGAGATACTTGCATAGAACAGCATCGACAGCATGCAGTAGCTGCAAGGATGATGCGTCGGCAACATCGGCCTCCACGTTGATGAGTCTAGCGTCGTTCCATCTCGGTGTTCGGTCGTTTGCAAGGTGCCCTCTGTCTCTCATCTTCCGGAGAGCGACACTGGCAAGGGCGTTCCATGCCGAATACGGAACTCTGATGTTCCTTGCGGGTGCTTCTGCCGTCCGTGTGGAATATCCGGACTCTGTTGCTGGAGGACGTTCAAGGGGCTCGACAACAAGGCTTCCAAATTCGACTTCCTCGTCAAACGACTCCAAAAGGAGACCCATGCTGGATTCGGTTAGAGGAAAGTAGCAGAAAAAAAAAATACGGAACAGAAAGGGATATGGTCGCTTGCAATGATTGCTTGCAAGGAGAGTGATCAGGATGTGGCTAGAGAACGCACGGAGACAAGAGAGATGGGGGACTGCAGGATCTAAATAGGCTTCATCGATGGAAAGAAACTCCTTCAACGCAAGCCTTGGCATCTCCAAATAGCACAGCGACGTTCTATTCAGGAAGGCGAGGCTATGGCAATGTCTGACAAAGGGCGATGCTATCGCCAGCACTCGTTGCACGCGCTTAAAATTCATATTTGGCCTCTTTGTCTCTTGGTCGGCCCACACAGGCACATTGGAGCCGGTTACACAGCTCTCGTCGATGCGCAATGGGATGCATAGAATGACTGGTATTTTGCTGCAGTATTGAAGGGACCTGGATGGACTCCTCTTGGTTCCATTGAGGTCCTCTGGCCACAGCCCTGGCGTCATTTCCCATGCGGCGGTGAGCAAAACAAAGAGGGCCGATGAAGTCCCCGAAAGAAGACAATTTATTTGACGGGTGAGTAGCATTCCCAAAGCCCCCTCGCCATTTTTTGCCTGGTCATCTCATAGTCGCCCTTTGAATGTCCTATTTTAAACGCGGTCTCTGTTCTAGGCCAACCCATTGCTCTTGTAGGCAGGTTGAGCGTGTTTCAACTCCCTTATACGCCCCCAAAACTGTTTTTGTTTCCCGCCAGGTGAGATATTTGCTATACTTGGCGTCTTTGTTTGGTTCCCGCCAGGTGAGATATTTGCTATATTTGGCGTCTTTGAAATATTGACGACCTGGACTAAAAATAAAGACCGGAATTCTTTCGCTCGATTGCCAGACTGAACCTTTGTCGTTGCTTCTGACAATCTGAATTTACAGATTATTCGAAAACATCATGTGACTATCCACGTGATCATCAGCAGATTGATCTTCGCTGGGCCGCGCAGTCGTTTGTTGTTGGGCTAGGTGTTACGTGACACTTAGCATCATGTTAGCCCTCCGCCTGGGAGCCACACATTCTGGCGTTCTCCTTTTCTTCAAGCATCTTTTCTTCTGTACATACCACGTCCATCATTTGTGCCGTCGAAACATTTACCATTGCCGCATGTTTGCATGTCCCCTCCTTCACACCCACAACGCGACAATGGACTTCAACTTCGACTTTATACCCTCAACGGGACAACTGTACAAGTACGATACAAGACCATACCCCCCACTTCCCGCCGACTTTCCCTACCATGCCGGGCGAAGCTTTTCCATTCGGCGGCATCGAGCGCCGCCGCCATTCCAAGGTCGATACGGCGTCGGCAGCGACCTGATGCGGAAGCACGAAAACTACTGGGTTCCATCACTGGAAAGCCTGACGTTGCTCGAGCGGTGCCTCCGAAAGCCACCCCAAGAATGGCCGCCGGAAGCAGATGAGCCAGAATCAGAATCAGAAGAGGAAGATGAGGAAGACGAGGGAGAGGCAGGCGAGGAGGAGGCAGGCGAGGAAGAGAAAGACAAAGTGAAAGACGGCAAAGACGGCAAAGACGACACAGGAGCCGACGATGCAAACATGGACCGTGTGTACACGTTGCACATTACCGACCAAATTGCAGTCCGTGCCGATCACGGATCACAGATCCTTCGCTGCCGGATTGAAGGAGAGGGCCTGCGCAACGATCTATCCTACGTGGCCAAAATCTACGACGGCGTCTACTACACGACAGACGACTTGTGTGGGGCAGACGTGTCGTTCTGCGCCGACAGGGACTATGCTACCGAGGTCCATGCGTATTCGTATCTGCGCAGCGTGAGTGCCGATGGCCGCTTCACGCCGGCGTACTACGGCTCGTTCACCTTCGACCTGCCGGTACCGCAGGACGGGAACGCGGACCGGCCCGCGACGCGCCCCGTACGCATGATCCTTATCGAGTACATCGCCGGCACCAACATGTTCAAGTTGTTGGTCGACGGTGTGGTCGACACGATGCCCATCCCGAAGCGGCTCGAAATTATGGCCGAGGTGATGGAGTGCCAGTGTGAGCTCGAGTATTTGGGCCTTGCCCACGCCGACTTTCATCCGCGTAACATTATTGTCTTGGATTCTGCTCTTCACGTACCGGTCAACACGTACACTGCTGGTAACGCTAATAGAAACACTAATGGCAACACTAATGGCGACGCGAAATCACGGTCCGTGGTGGTTGTCGACTTTGGCTTCGCGTTCGTGGTCTCCTCGCGCTGGATCCGTAAGGGCCGGCGGCGGCCCCGGCCAACCGCTCTGGCCTGCCCCATGCACCGCTTTTGGGGCGATACACAGATCAAATTCACGGCCTGGATCCCGCATGTCTACCACCAGCGCAAGCCCGCGTTCAACGGCTGGCTCAAGCATCGCTGGGCCAACACCATTGACAAACGCCTCTATGTTCCGGACCGCGCATATCGCGAAGACAAAGGCCTGGACGATGCCACCGAGTACATTCCGCCCGAGTCAATCACCCTACCGGAGGCTCATATCCCCGGTTACCCTGTGTACTCCCTGGACGAGGAAAAGGTGGAGAAAACGCGGGACATAAGGATTTTCGTGGTTCGAAATGTGGTTCGAAATTGAGTTTTGAGCGTTTTGAGCGGTTTGAGCGTTTTGCCTTTTGTGTTTTGCGTCGCTACTTTCCGCCGACATTGATACTGAGAACGAGAGCAAGATTGCCAGCTATAAATCAATTCTATTATATTCTTTGTCCTCCTGCCCTCTCCCCTCTACAACTGGTATCTCAGCATGTTGTAGGAACATCTCTTGAACACGACTTTCTTGTCCGTCGACAGCGCTGTCCGCACCGGCACGACCTTGTCCTTGTCCTCGAACGTGTTGACGTCGCCCGGCTCGCCCGACACCTCGATCTTCTCGAGGCCGGCCTTGATCGCCGCGTCGATCTGCAGGTCGACCGCGACGTCCTCGAGCTTGGTGTTGACCACGGAGAGTGTGAGCACGTTGTCGGCACTGACGACGGCTGCCGTGTCCAGGTCTTTCAGGTTGGTGAGCATGTTCCGGAAGAGGGCGAGCTGCCCGGTGAGTTCACCCGTAAACGAAGCGCAGTTGGCATTGGTGCTGACCGACCGGCCGTCCCGCAAGTACTGCGACATGAGCACGTACGGCCACCAGGTGGTCTGCTTGACCAGGTCGCCCTCCTTGGTGCGGATCGGCGCCAGCACGTTGACGCTCTGGGCGATGCACGCTATCTCGACAATGTCGGCGTGGCGCACAAAGATGTTGAGCCAGCTGGCGACGCCCAGCATGTCCGACACGTTGTAAATCTCCTCGTGGCCCTCGTCGCCGGGGTACTCTTGGGGGTTCCAGACGTTCCACTCGTCGAAGCAAATCTTGACCTCCTTTTCAACCTTCTTCGCGTGTCTGGCCTTGTCGATCATGGCCTGCGTCCAGACAATGCACTTTTCGGCGATGCGCGGCGCAAACACGGCCTGCTCGTGTGTCTTTTGGTCCGAGTACAGGTGAATAGAATGGAAGTCGACCCACTCGATGCACTGCTGCAGCACGTACTCGTCCCAGTCGTTGTAGCCGTGCTGGCCGCACAGCACGAGCTTGACCGTCGGGTCCAGCAGCCGAATGGCCTTGGCCCACTGGATCGCCTGCGCCGCGTACACCTCTTTCGAAATCTGCGCCACCTGCCAGTCGCCGTACACTTCGTTGCCCAGGCACCAGTACTTGATCCCATGGGGCTTCTCGATGCCGTGGCTCCGCCGCAGATTGGCCCACTGCGAGTTGGCGTCGCTGTTGCAGTACTCGATCCACGCGAGCGCCTCGCGCAGGTCGCCCGTGCCCATGTTCAGGCAAAAGAACGGCTCGATCTCGGCCGCCCGGCACCACGCCACAAACTCGTTGGTGCCAAACGTGTTGGGCTCCGTGTTGTGCCAGGCCAGGTCGATGCGCGGCTTGCGCTCGCTCATGGGGCCGACGCCGTCGAGCCAGTTAAAGTTGGCGCAGTAGTTGCCGCCGGGGTAGCGGACCAGCGGCGGCTTGAGCTCCTTGAACGTGTCCAAGACATCTTTGCGGAAGCCGTCGACACACGCGTCGAGCGCAGACACTTCCGGGTGCGTCGCGGGCACGAGTCCTCCATAGACACAGCGGCCCATGTGCTCGACAAAGCCCGAAAAGATCTTGCTGTCGACCGGCGCAATCTCGTGCTGCGTGGTAACGCTGATGGTGGCCATGGTGGTGGTGGGGGGGAGACGGCTGTTGGAGGAGAGGGTGTTCGAGAAAAGGATGTTGGGATAAGGTAAAGAGTTAAGAAAAGGGTCAACTCTACAGAGGAATGGTCGCGCCTTCTTTTAAATGTTGTCTTCTTGATTGCAGCTTCCTCGTGTCGAGTCTTGATTGACCGCGCGCATCCGCGCGCTCCTTCCTACTTTTTTACTCTCTACCTTCTACTGTTCTCCTTCCGTTCTCGGATTCGCCCCGACAGCTGCAATCAAGAGCTCCTTCTCGTACCCTTCTCGTCTCTTGCTTTGCCGGCCCAGATGGAGCAACTCTCCGCACTCCTCACGCTTCTTCCTCGAAACCATCCAATCGATTGTCGCGCCTCGCCCATTTCTGTGGGACGGGGATGCACCAGCCAGAT
The DNA here is from genome assembly GCA_021396245.1 of Sporothrix humicola. NCBI lineage: Eukaryota > Fungi > Ascomycota > Sordariomycetes > Ophiostomatales > Ophiostomataceae > Sporothrix > Sporothrix humicola. Next base: position 662,484 of record WNYE01000003.1, on the reverse strand, counting down.
GACCAACATGCTGAAAGACGACAATTGGCGACAGAAAACGACCGACGTTCCCCGTTTGGACGCCGTTCCCCGTGTCAGTCCAAGTGTTTCCCCGCCTTTTTTGCGTTTTGGCTTCGGGTTGGCGTTTTTGGCGCCCCTTTTGGCGGAGCCAACTCTTTTTTGGGGCCGCCATCGTCGGGGTACAGCGGGCAACAAAACCTTTCGTCGACAGATTGACCGACAATGACGCAGCCAAGGACAGGGACAAGGATGGAGATTGGAGATAAGAGATGAGGATGCTTTCTCCTCTTTTCTTCCTTCTCTTCTGTCAAATATCGACGTTCCCCGCTCAGGGACCTCCCCTCAAAGCCATGTGGGAAAGAAGGAAAAGAAGGAAAAGAAAGGAAAAGAAGAGGCGAGAGAAGGCAAGACTGGCAGAGAGAATGTCTCCACTCGACCAAGCAGTCAGCAGTAGCTCTCGGTAGCGGATTTCCAACTTTTGGAGAGGGGAGAAACGAAGAGACGAAACAACAAAAAGAGAGGACAGAAGACGGCGGATCCCGCTTAAAGTTTGTCGGATTGGCAACAAGAAGATGCAACTTTGGAGAAAACAGTCTCGTCAACGATGTTTACCCGATTCTCGGTCGTGAGATTTGGAGATGACTCTCAAGATGGCTTCAACAAGATCCCCGTGAGGGGCAGGGCAGTGGCGAAGCGAGATCCGACATCAGCACCAGCAAAACGAGCAGGGTTCTCGAGGGCGAGCAGGGTTCCTGACAGGTCCTGACAGGCCTGGGACAACAAAATCTGGGGTCACTTTTAGACAGAATTCTGGGGGGGATTCTGTGAGGATGCTGACAATCCTGGGATCGACAGAACAGCCATCTAAGAAGACTCCGAGATGACACCAAAGACGACATTTCTTACGAAAACGACGTCTTCCACTGCAACAGAATACAACATCATAATGACGAAGAGAGGATGTGAGGAGGAGGTGCTGTCGACAGCTACTTAATGTCTTCTTCAGTCTTGTTTGCCAAGATGGAATCAACAACAGAGTCAATCTCGCCATCTACAATCTCTTGAACAACATCCCTTTTCGACCATTTTCCACCCCAACACTCCACGATGGTCAACTTCCGCACTTTCACAAACACTCTAGCCCTTCTCGCGGCCGTCGCTCACGTTTCTGCCGACGGCCAAGGCTCGTTCCTCTGGGACCCGCCCGTCGACAACGAAGCCAACGTCTATGCCCGCGTCATTGAGCTGCAGCATGCCGACTCTGCCGTGAATGGAAGGCTCCTAGCCACCTGGGAACATTGGTACACGGACAACGCGACAACCGCCGCCGGCAACGGCACCGAGGGCACCTTTATTATCCGCTCCAGCGACGACGGCGGCGACACCTGGTCGACTTTGACAACGGTGCACGATGCCGACACAGGGCCGGGCCACCCGTACACGCTGTTCTGGCAGCCGTTTCTGTTTGAGTACCCCGTCGCGCTCGGCGACTACCCGGCCGGCACTTTGTTACTTGTGGGCAACCTAGTGCCAGACGACAAGAGTGTGACAGCCTTTTACACGTGGCGGTCGACGGACCACGGGGCGACATGGACTGCTGTCGCAGACGCAAAGCCGTGGCAGACGGGCGGCCCGCCCGGCACGGGCATCTGGGAGCCCTTCTTGTATCTCGACACTTCTGACAGACTTGTGGCCGTCTTCTCCGACGAGCGCAACGTCACGGAGCACAGCCAGATGCTGGTGCATGTGGTGTCGGAGGACGGCGGCGATACCTGGGGTCCTGTCGTGCGAGATGTCGCCAGCGATGCCCAGACGGACCGGCCGGGCATGGCGTCGGTCGCGCTCATGGACAATGGCCGCTACCTGATCAGCTACGAAGTCTGCGGGCGGCCAAACTGCCCAGTCTACGTCAAGACGTCCGAGGATGGTGTGACCTGGGGCGAGGGAGCTTCTGATGTCGGGACGGCCGTCGTCACGCACGACAGCCTCTATGCCGGCTCGAGCCCGTACACGGTCTGGGACCCGTCGACACAGCAGCTCGTCCTGGCCGCCCACTCTGTGTGGGACGTCGCCACAGACACTAAGTCGGGCGAGGACCACCGCGCCGTCTTCACCAATGACAATTACGGAGAAGGAGAGTGGTCCTGGTCGCCGGCGCCGTGGTACGTCGACAACGCCTCGTCGCTGTGCAACTCCAACTACAGCCCGAACCTGCTCCCCCTCTCGTCGACGAAAGGCATTCGGTACACTGCCCCGTCCAGCGAAGGCTCCTCTGGTCTCTGTTCAGAGAGGACAGGCGCTGCGCCTGTTGGCGCCCTCCCGTACACGGCCGACTTTGCCAGCAACGGCCAGCTCGGGTGGATCAACTTTGGCGGGGAGTGGACTGTCGATGGTGACGAATACTCGGTAGGGACGGTCGGCAACATTGACGCCCGCGCCGTCACGGGTTCCTCCGGCTGGACAGATTATTCTGTGTCGGCTGACGTCCAGGTCGTCGGCTCGGCTGGCGGTGTTGTTGGCCTGGTGGCCCGCGTCTCTGCGCCCATGACCGGCCTCAATGCCTTCAAAGGCTACACAGCCGCCCTCAACACCTTTACGGGCAACCTCACTCTCTCCAGAGAGGCACACGCCATGGTCGTGCTGTCTACAGTGGCCGTCCCAGGCGGTGTTGCCCCCGACACATGGTACCACCTCACACTGTCAGTCCAAAACTACACACTGACGGCCACTGTGGCCACTGCGTCTGGCACCTCTGCAACTGTCACTGCCAACGCTGTCGACGACAGCTTCCCGCAGGGCATGGCTGGTCTTTTGGCCAACGTTGGCGCTGGCAGCTTCAAGAACGTAGAAATCCAGGGTTAGGGCACACAAATTTTGAATATCAGAATAATTTTAGTTGGAATGGATTCTTGATTTGATTTGGACTTGAAGTCCAAGTGAGCACCGGCCTCGCCGCGTGCTGAAAACAGTGTGAAAAAAACTGTGAGCCCCCTCTGAGGGCTACATGATTACAAGATCATAGTAAAAAGTGCAAAGGTCTCGAGCCCGATGGGCCCCTGGTGACTTGAATAAAATGTGAAAAGAAACTGAGCAATATCTATCCCAAGTGCCTCTCTTCTCCCGAAGCCCGCCAGTCTTAGCACCCCCCACTGTCCTGCCACTCCTGCCTCACATCGAGGCAGCTGTGCGTCGTGTTAAAGCTGGGTGCCGTGGAAACGAGCCGCTTAGCAGCGGCGGGAGCTCTCGATGCCACAAAGAGGACCGAAGTTGGGGCCGCCGTAGCAAAGCTGGCCAGTCACGTCGGCAATGTAGGTATCTGAGAAGAGAGTGAAGTGTTAGCCGATGCCCTGGCCAAAAGAAAGTGAGAGAAGATGTGAGAGACAGGTCAAAACTTACCCAGATCAATGGACGCGTTGCCGCCGAGGCAGGTGCAGCTCATCGTGCCGCCCGACATCGTGCAGAGGCCGCACGGGAGGGAGTTGACAGAAAAGTCGCCGCTAAAGTGAGGCAAAGGTCAGCATGAGCTCGAAGTGATGAGAGACTGAGGTGAGAGGAGGGTGAACTTACTTCTCGGTGTAGGTGATGAACGAGGGCGAACGGTAGCCCAGGAGCTTGTTGAGGTCGAGCTCGGCCCACTTGTAGGGCTCGGGGGTGCCGTCAGCGTCACCGCCGGAGACGGTGCACTCGGTGACCAGGAAGTTGTTCTGGATGCACACGTTGCGGCAGCTGTTGGTCCAAGTGGCAGTGACCGCCGGGGCCAGAGCGAGGAGGCCGACCAGGGCCTTGACGACAGTAGTAGAGAACATGGTGAAAGAGCGAAAGAAGTTAAAAAGAAGTAAGGTGAAAGGGATCTCAAAGAGTGAAAGAATTGAAGTGAAAGTTGAAGAAAGAAGAAAAAGAAGGGAAGTGAGAGCCGGGAGCTGAAAAGCTGGGAAGATTTGAGCCTGGAGAAGAAAAGAAGAGAAGAAGGAAGGGAGAGATCGCATCTTGGGCAGGAGACTGGCGAGATTTATACTCGTCTGGGTGGCAGAACCAGGTTGGTCTGTGCGAGCGTGCAAGAATTTACCAGCTTGTCACCTGCTTTCTTTTGAGAAAACTCCTCACCGCCCAGGCTCTTGAAAGCCGTGGAAGGTGCTCGACGGCGTTTGCATCATTGTTGTTGACGTGGGAGGAAGGAGCGATGTGGTGGAAGCGTTGTTGTTGACGAGGAAGGCAGGAGCGATGGAGGTGGTGACGAAATGGGTGCGTGTAAGTGAATGTAGTGGGAAGGTGGGTCATGGCGGGCAGGCAGTTGAGCAGGCCTCGCAAAAGCAATAGGAAAGGTGGTCGACGCGGTCTATTGAGGTACAGAGAAGGTCACAAAATCAAAACGAGTGAAAACAGATCCAAATTGTGCATCAGAGCAATTATTTCATCTTCGCCTATTAAGATCGCAAGGCTGCAGATGCAAGGCTGTGGGCGGGGACTCTTCGGCAGCAATTTTGGCACAGTGACTGGGTGGACCGGGGTACTGTACGTTGGTTTGCAAGCGCGTCCAGGAAAAACAAAGTGTCACGGTGCGGCATTTGTGCAGTATGATTCCAGTGATGTTGGTTGACGAGCTGGGACTCAAGCTTTGGTGAAGCCAGCATGTAATAGGATAGGTCTTTGACGGTGACGTTGTGCCTGCTGCTAGCTTATTTGAGCCCCAAGTCAATAAAATAAAATGTCATCGACTTGCGCACTGCCACCGAAGCCCAGTCTCCTGGCTTGCACACCACGGGCACTGTCAACTGTCAACGTCAAAGCCTGTGCTGATCTGGAGATTGTAGAATCGCGACAATGGCATCGCGCGCGGCCTTTTCCGCCACATCCAAAGCCGTCTGCTTGGTCCGTGAGCTCAGTATGCTTGTGTCTGCGCCCTGTGCGAGCAAATACTTGACGGCCTCGACATGGCCCTGCTTTGCAGCATCATGCAGCGGCGTTCCCAGGTCTGTCTGCCAGTAATTGCGAAAGGATATTTCGTCGTCGGCATACATGACCGTGTTCAGCTGTGCACCGCGTTCCAGCAGCAAGCTGAGCATTTCGACGCGGTCGTCGTGGTCGTCTTGGTCCTTGCGCCTTCGACGCAGGGCGTGGTGCAGGAGCTGGCCTTTTCGGACGTCGCCGTTGCGATGATCCAGCAGTTCACGCACAAAGTCGACCGAGGCTCGCTCCACCGCATAGGACATGCCTGTCGTGTCCATATGGCGCGGCCGTTCGTTTAGGCCAGCACCGTGGTCGATCAACCAGTAGGCCATGTCGCGGCGTTCCTGGCTGTCGTGATCGGGGGTGCTGTGGTAGAGAAATGTCTCGAGGACAGTCGGGCGCCTGTCGATCCGGCCATTGATGTCCCAGCCGTGGTCAAGGAGCAAAAGAAGCGTATTTTTGGAGCAGGTGTCGATTGCTTCGCGGGCAACGAAGTCGAACGAATTGAATGGGTGGGGATACGGTATGAAGATCGCTTGGAGAACATCGGTTTGGTCGTGCCGCGCTGCCTGGCTCAGGGCCGGGAACAGCTCCTGGATTTTGTATGTGCCAGGAAAGACCTTGCTTCGGTCTGGAAAGTGCTGGTCAAGAAGTGTGTGGATCGCATCGAGGTCGTCGGATGAGATGGCAGCGGTGAACTGGTTGAGAATATCATCTGGCATTGGCGGCCCCAATTGTGATGTGTCGCAAGCTTGGAGCATTCTCCGTGTTTTCATGTGGTCTTCGAGTAGCGTAGACATGGTTGGCGTTCGTCGTTGTGTGTCGCGGTGCGTCTCTGAGTGATATGCGTAATGATGTACGGAGTGTCATTCGGGAGGAGAGTTGGCCGAATGAGATGCGGATGCGTCTTCCCCGTTGCGGGGATGGTGTGTAAGTGGAGGCTTTGTGGTTGGTATTGTCTGGATAAGCTCTGGGTGCGCCATCCCCACCGGATCGCCATGGGAGCCTTTCAAGTCATCGAGAACACAGTGAAGAGGAGAACTGTTGACTACGCAGACAGCGAAAATGGCGATGACGGCGAGCATGACGGCGATGATGGCAACCACGAAATGCCAGGAGTTGGCGAGGGCGATAATGACTAGAGGGCGGGGAAAACGGCCAGACAAAGAGGCGCAAGCCGTCAACCCATCCATCCGGCGCAAAAAACGAACCTCGTGAGATCTTTCCCTCGACCCAGCAAGAGTGATTACCATCGCATATTTCAGACAGTCTCAGTGGACAAGAAGCAGCTGCAGGTAGTACATGCCGCCGCCAAAAAAAAAAAAAATCTTTCTATTTCTGTATTCCCTCGATTAACATTTAATGTCCAGATTTGGCTCCAAAGCCGACGGCAGCATGACCGGAGGAGTACAAGCCACGGTAATATTACTTTAAATACCATTAATGTCGGGCGATTCTCTTAAAAACCAGCCTTTGTAGCAGCAGCACACGAATTACTGGATTGGCTAGGGGAGAGCGGACGGGATCCCGTATTTTCCAGTATCTATGGCTGTACGTGGAAGGGTGTGTGGTGTCGATGTTTATATGGAGGAAGAAGGAGGGAAAAAGACGCTTGCTACCGTGAAATAATACAAAATACCGTGGCGCTACGCCTTCTCGGCCGTCAAAACCTCATACTCTTTTGGCATCTCCCTGCCCTCGATCCACGCGCGTATACCCTGGGCAAACAATTCCGGAAATTGCAGGGACCACCAGTGGATGGCGTTGCGGACGACAAACGCCTGGCTAGCCGAGTCTCGTTTTCTTAGGGCAAGGCCTGCCGCTCGGGTGTCGTCGACATTGTCGAGTTTCCCGCCGGCGACAATGGCGACGCGTATCCTTGGGTCAATCGCCGCCAGGTTGTCCGTGGTGATGACGGCCAGCTCCTCGTACACAGGTCTGAGGGTGGCCATGTTTTGGTTCCCTTGAACCTCCTGCCGCAGCCCCGGAATCGGCTCCGCCCCGCCCAGCGTCGCCCAAAAGATGCGCTCGGTGGCCAGCTTGCCCGCCAGCGTAACGATCCCGCTGAGCAGGCGCGGGTGCTGCATGAACCACAGGCGGGTGCCGGAAAAGGGGGCGCAGCCGGTGCACCAGACGGAGAGCACGCGGTCAGGCTGGCGGCGGGCAAATTCGAGCGCCAGAAAACCGCCCAGCGAAAGACCGGCAATGTGGGCGCGGCCGGAGGGCACATGCTTCTCAATCAAGCGCACGAGGCCGTTGACCGTGTTGTCAAACGAAAAGGAAATGTGTTTTGACCGCGAATGGGCGGGCAGGTCCACCAGGAACAACTCATAGTCGTCTTGCAAAAAGGTGGCCACGCGCGTAAACTCGAGATGGCACGACTCGGCGCCGTGCAAGAAGATGATAGAGGGTACGTCCGGTTTGCCTGGAGGTGTCAGGCGAGTAAAGGCCAGCTCAGGGGCATTCTCGACGGCGGGCTCGGCCGGTTTTGACGTATCGTCGGCCATTGTGTGTGATGATGTGTGGTGTTGAAAGAAGAAAGAATTGAAGGCAAAGGATGTCAAGACGTGAGATGCGGTTTGATGCCAAGGCAACAGCCTGACGGCCACTAACAGTCCGCGGATGGCGCCGGCAAGCCCCCCATAATCGTCAATTTACAGTGAGATGTCAGTGTGACAGTTGTACCTCCGACCTCGTAAGGCTCGTAAGGTCAGACAGGCGCTAGCCCGCTTTGGGTACGCCCTCTTCAGCCTTACATGTCTAGGCAGAGGGAAGGAGGTGCGGGAGACAGAATGGAGGAAATTAATGGCAATGAAAAGATGCGTGCATATAAAGTAATTGGGCCACTGTTGCCCATTGGTCTGTTTGAACTCTTGGGAATATACATGGCGGTTGCGGTTGGTCTAGACTTATCAGGTAATATGATTGTCCAAATCTATGACAGCCAGGTGGGATATCTTGCACATGAAGCCGTGAAGTAGGTACGCAATATCTTTATACCATACTATGCTCATGGTTTGACTCAAAATTATAATTCAATAACTTTCCGTTCGACTTTTTAATTTTTAAATTTTTCCCCCCCATAAAATTTTGTTTTCTTATTGGGGAATTATTGACATTAATTTAATTGTGCAAAAATTGCACACATCTATGTATGTCACAATATCTCCGTACTACTTTTTATCAAGACTAGACCTGCATCAAACAAGAGACGCCTCACTTGGCGGTACTCCTAATACCTTTTCACCAGGTTTTGTTGAAGCTTTCCCTTACTGGATATCCTAGGACGGCGTGCGTCATTAGCCCGACAGGAGCATCCAGTCGGGATGCAGTCTGCCGAACCAGTCCAAAGATCACAGATTTAACAGCCCATCATGAAGCTCTCCCACCATTTAGAACGGACGGTCATTCTTTGCGCTCTTTGATGCAGCGACAGTAGCTCACGGTCGTTCTGCGGCGATCTTGTTCAGTCTCAAAGCAGAGGCTATCAGCTATCGTGCAGGTCCCACTCCAAATCGGCACGACGCCACTAGGACCATCAGGAAGTATGCTTCCTACGATGCGTCGTCACCAAATGCGGGGAGATCGACTCGGCAAAGGATCACAGTGTACCACAAAACGGCCGAAGATATGAGCGGATCTATTCTCAAAGAAGCATCGCGGCGGTAGGCACGGCAGCCAATATGGCATTTGAGATGGCAGATGACAGAAAAGCTTGTCAAAGATGGAACCACTGATCGTGGGGATGGATCGTGGACTACGCACGTCACGCATTTCCCTCTCTTTTTCTTCTCCTCTGCCTCTCCTCTTCGGACCGAATATTTGATCTCGGCGGTTCTCTTGCTTCGCTTGTCAAGAAGCACACATTCCCCTCTTTCATCATGAAGCTTTCTCCTACCAAACCGGGAACTCGCCGGAGTGCCGCCTGCGTACCGAACCGTGATCCGGAGGCCATAAACGGGAGAAACGATGTAGATAAATACATGCCAAGCCGATCATCCACTTGGCTGGAAAACACCATTGCCACCATCGACACTCTCCAACATGGTTTCTTACCTCCACATTTTAGCCCTCGGTCTGGCACCTTATGTTGCTGCCGTGCCGGCTTCATCTGCTTCTTCCTCAAGTCGGGCTGCCCCCACAGTCACTCTTAAAAATGGCACATATGTCGGCTTCAACGATCCCGTCTTGAGCACGGACAATTTCTACGGTATTGCCTATGCCCAGCCGCCCGTGGGCAACCTCCGGTTCCGGCAGCCGCAAGGACTTCTGAATACATCATGGACGGGCGAGCGGCAGGCCGTGGACTACCCCAAACAGTGCATCACGACGGGCGGCAGCAACACCACGGGCGCGATTGAAAACCCTGAGCACATGTCCGAGGACTGTCTGTACCTGGCCGTGATCCGGCCGTCCAACATTACGGTCGACAAGGTGCCCGTCCTCGTCTACTTTACCCAAGGCGGCTTCTCCAACGGCGGAATCGGCTACCTCCCCGACTTCAACCAGACGGGGATTGTGCAGCGGTCGGCCTTTCTGGGTCACCCGATCATTGGCGTGGAGGTCAACTCGCGGCTGGGCCCCTGGGGTTTTCTGTACAGCAAGGAAGTGCAGGCGTCGCTGGACACGAATTTGGGACTGAGGGACATGCGGCTGGCCCTGGCGTGGATCCAAGAGAACATTGCAGCCTTTGGCGGTGATCCCGCGCGTGTCACGATCCAGGGACAGAGCACCGGTGCACAGTCGGTCGGTCTACAGCTGCTGGCCTATGGCGGACGGCATGACAACCTGTTTTCGGGGGCTATTAGTGAAAGCGGCGCGCCGGTCTGGTTTGCGCCGACAGCAGATGTTGATCTCTGGCAGCCGACCTACGATGGGTTTGTGGCGGCGGCCAACTGTACGGGCAGCCCCGACACCCTGCAGTGCCTCCGCGAGGTTGACGTCACGGCCCTCTCCTCGATCTTTAACAACAAGTCGCTTAACCCGTTCGGGTCGAACGCGCCCCGCGAGTACATGTTTGCCGTCGACGGCGACTTTATCCCGGCGCCCAACAGCGAGCTGCTGCAGACGGGCCGGTTTGCACGCGGCGTGCCGTACCTGATTGGCACAAATTTCGACGAGGGCACAACCGTCGGGCCCAAGGGCGTCAACACGACAGACGACCTGAATGTGTACCTGACAAAAGAAATGTTGACCATTGACAACCAGTCGCTGGCCATTCTGGACTATCTGTATCCCGACATCCCGGCCGTCGGCAACCCAGCCACCTATGATGGACGGCCCCCAGCATCGTCGAGCGTGGGGTCACAGTGTAAGCCCCCCTGGTGTCCCCTTGATACTGATATCATCTGCTAACGTGCGTAGTCAAACGTGCTGCTGCCATTGGCGGCAACATCATCATGGACGCCCCGACGCGCTTGACGACACTTGCCATGGCCTCGTTCAACGAGACCGTCTACCGCTACCACTTTAACGTCGTCCCCAACGGCTACACCAACCTCCAAGGCGCAACCCACGCCGCCGAGGTCGCCCTCACGTTCTACGACCTCGACGGCAGCGGGTACTCTGTGCCGCCGATTGGGGGCCCGCGCCAGGCCGACTTGTTGGCGCTCGCCAACACAATGACGGCCATGTGGATCGGCTTTGTCTACGCCCAAGACCCCAACTGGCTCGTCCAGCAGTTTGGCCCGTCCACGCCGACCTGGCCAGTCTACACGCTGCCCGACCCGCACAACTTCGTGTTCACCATCAACGAGTCGCTGTACACGGAGCCCGACACGTACCAGGCCGCCGGCATCAACTACATGATGGCCATGATGGTCGCCTCCCAGAACCGCAACTGCACGAGCATCGAGGCCTGTGGCGGAGCGCGGAATATTTCCACGGGCGAGACGACGGGTCTGTACGGATTTTGAGACGGAGGCGTCGTGACGGCACTCATGATGTGGTGATGTGATGAGATATGATTTATGTCGATACGACTTATGCCTGTCATCTGTCAGCTCTGGTCCATTGATGTCGTCCATTTTGACTTTTAGGTTTCTGCCGGCGTCGTATCCTGTTGTCAAAATAACTTTATTTTCTTTTTCCATTCTTTTTTAAAATCATGATCTGTGACTTTTTTTCTGTCGTGTCTATCATATCACATCTCATGGCGGAGATGGTTTATTCTGCTGCCTGGAACAAAAATAGAAACGGGAGATGGGGCACGGAGACCAACAAAAGATGCATGGGCCGCACGGGGAGCATCGTGAAGCGAAAAGCGGTCGACAAAATATTGAGAATCGGCCGAGTGGAAAGAAAGGGGGAAGAAATACTCCCTAAAATAAAACAAAACATAAAGAATGGAAAGCATGCGACTCGCAATACGCACAGATCATATCAGACTCCATATCACGATTGTTGCCCTACAGCGTATGGATGGAAATGGATGTGGTTTGGACAATGCATCTCCGCGTCCGTTCTGCCTTTTTGTTGATCTTTGTGTTTCTCAAAAGAGTCCTGCTTGATACGACACACAAGTGCTGCTGGGTCACGATGCACAGGATGATGCATAGAGACGTGAGATATACAACGGCAATACGATGTTGAAGCAGGCAGCAGCTTAACCTGCAGCAACAGCACTTGATGTTGCACTTGCAGTTGCAATTGATGATGCAGGACAGTCTGCCGTGTAAACTGTGTCCGTTGGAGAGCACAAGACAAGACAGACGCAGACACAGACACAATGCACGACGAGCACGACGATGCAGGAACAAGCGAGGCACAGGAGGACGAGAAACGAAACAAAGGAATAGCTGGACGTTTGAAGACAGACATAATACGCCGTAAACGAAACCGTTTTGTGTGCAACAGTCGACGTTGACAGCCGTCAACATTCGTCATTGGCTGTGGCTGGCTGTGGCAGTGAGATGTGGCAGATTTGTGGGGTTTGACGTTTGCACGTTTGCACGTTTGCACGTTTTTGATATCAACGGTTGTCGATTGTCGATTGTCGTTGCTTGTCGTTCCTTGGCCCTCGAAATGTCTTGGTTTTTGACAGCCTCGTCGTAGAGGTGGTATTGTGGTTTGCATATACAGAGGAAAGCCAAGAGATTCAGAACGCGAAACGAACACCAAAATAGGAGACAGAAAAATGAGAACGCAGCTACGCAGGAAAGGAGAATCCTCCCGACGAGCCTTGCAACCGTTTCGGCAGGTACGACCGTACTCCTTGTAGGGACGGCAGGCGGCAAGTAAGATACATGCGATACAAGGCGACGGAAGACGGCAGACGGCAGGCACGCTGGGCGATGGGCGATGGACAAATGGTCAGTGGCAGCTGGTCATGTAGCGGTCGAAGTGGTCTCCTCCTTCCCTGTTGAGCCTGTCTCGCCTGTCTTCTCCCCTCGATCACCGATTCTGGCATTGGATTCTCGATTTCGATTGTGCGCCAGAAACAGGGAAGCCGACCTGCTAACGGCAAGCAGAGCGAGCAGGCAAATCGCTTGGAGACTCTGCACGGTCACCCGTCCCGTCGCCAAGCAGTCGCAACAAGAAGAACTTGGAAACAACGCGACCGAAAAGGACCAACGTATTGACTCGTCTTTGGAGTTTGGGCGTCACCTTCTCGATTGGGAGCGTTTTGCAAACCGGCCGAGGATGAAGAGCAAAAGGACGAGAAAAAAAGATAGGAAAGAACGACGGTAACGCCCCGCCCCACATGCAATCTATCCGCGCGTCTTGGCTTCGATTATTGGTGGGAGATCAAATTTATGTGGGTCATCCTGATTGCTTCGCACTCGTTCAAGGTCGTTCAAGTCGTTAAGGGACGCCGTTTTGACACCGTCTGTGGAAAAATGTCCGTCTTTTCCTGGTGCCTTGTTTGGTGCCTTTTTCTTGGTCTTGCCGTCTCTTTTCTTCTTTTCTCTCTTTTCTTGCCTCTCCAGGGCTTTGGTCAACTCCACTTACTTATTCCCCCGTTTAGCCTCCGTCGGTCAATTTTGGCCGTTTTCCGCGGACTGTCAACTGTCTCTCGAACGCCACTGTCTTCACCACACCTTGTGAAGCTCTCCTCTCACACTTGTGATGCACTCCTACCCTACCGCAACGCACAATGAGGTCAAGGGAGGGTGGAAGAGGGGTCAGTTGATAGAGGTGAAGGGGGGGAAGAATGAAGAGAAAGCGACCAGGATAAATATTGTTCTTCAGTGACGAAAGCAGGGTCACTTGTCAAACAACGGTCTCCCTTGCAACGACAACAGACGAAAGCCAGCAGGCGAAAGACAAACATCCAACAGTCGGCCGATGAACTGTTGGAGCAGCCCCAACATGAACATGCTGATCTCTCTTTTTCTACTTTACTCGAATCGCACTTTGCATCGTGATCGGTCTAGGAGTACGTCGTACGCTGTAGGTAAAATGCACGTCCAACTACACTGGTCAGGAGACTGTAGAATATTCGATTCTCGGGTGACGATGGCGAGACGAAACAAGACGACAGTGCACGGCGAAAGCGATATCTCGGGTGAGCATGCGAAAATGTGTGCGAACAAGTGCGAGCTTGTGACTGAGGGCAAGGTTGAGTCGCATTGCGACGCCCTATGCGAACATGCGAACATGCGAGGTTGTATACGTCGTATTTGCAGTAGCAGTCGCAGCTGCAGCCACAATCGCAGCCAATACTCGCAAGGCGAATTGCGGGCAGACAAAAGACGAGACGAGACCTCGAAATGGCAATACCAATGACGAATAGTGTGAGAGAGTGTGTGTGAGAACTGTGAGTGCTGGGCCGAGAATGAGATGGATGGGACGAATTGGGGTAGACTGTTCTGGCCATGCATTGATTCAATGGGGCATGGAGTGAACAAGATTGCGAGCGGCCAAAGGATTACACCTACGGGTACGGGTACGGACAGGAGACAAAAAACGACGGGAGAAAAAGAGAAGAAAAGCAAAACGCGTTGTTGAGCGTTAAATTGTGCGACGGGTACGGCTACGGGATTAGAGTGGGTATCACTTTCACGATGGGAATTTCCGTGTCGAAGGAAGGAGACGTGAAGGAAGGAAGGGCGCAGGGAAGACTGGAAGAAGCCGTTGAACTCCAACTCCCTAGATCGAGCTCGAACTCCTACGGGCGTCAGGGCGTATCACTCCTGAACTCCTTCTCGCAAGATCGCACCCAAGGAGGCGAGTTGACGTCCATGAAAGCAGTGAGGCGTCGACACAGCCACGACAGGATTCCTGTTTCCGGGTTCGACGACGTGCATCGACGTGATACAAAACGTTTTTTTTTTTCTTTTTTTTCTTTTTCTATCTCCTCCTCTCCTCATCCTTTTGGGCAATTCGCCGCTGTGGTACGCGGCTTGACGGTGAAAACACGCGCCGACGCCGATGTTGAGTCCACTGAAGTCGCTGTAATCTCAGGGCCACTGTAATCACTGTAATCAACCACCCCAATTCAGGTCACTTTAGGCGACGTCCTGCAAGATGACATTTGCCTGCAGTAGCAGAGTTTTGAGTTTGCCTGCATTTTTGCCTGCATTTATTTTACGACGTATTTGCCTTCTGCTTGGAGTCGGACTAAAACGTCGTCGTCATACCCTTTTGCCGTGTAGTTGGAGGCCCCTTTCTTGGCGTTGGCGCGTTTGTCTGGTGCGTGTTTCGTCTGGAGTGGGAAGAGAAGAGGAAAAAGTAATTAAAAAAAAAAAAAAAATACTACGGTAGCAAAATGAGAAAAATTAGCCTGAAGAACGACGCCCGCCAAAAACACCCACAGGTTCTGCCATCGCCTACCTCCTGCCAACTGAACTGCACAGGGAGGCTCCCGATAGCCCCTCTCGCCCCTATCTGAGCTAGCCTCGACAGACGACCCAACTAACGCTAGCAGCGCGTGCCCCTAGCCCCTAAATCCCCTAGCGCGACGCCCCGCCTTGTTGAAATAGAAAAGACAAGGAGGGAAAAGAGAAAGTCAACAGGAAGGGGACATTCTAAGCCACAGCGTGACGAAGAACAAAAGGCAGAAAGACTGAGGAGAAAAGACTAGCTGATATGCGGTCGAAGACAGGAAGAAGGGAACCGAGTAGTGAAAGCGAACGACGGGAACGAATCCAGAAAATGCAAGCTCAAAGCACCCTGTGGTCTATGGGGGGACAGGTCATTTCTTCCATGCAGAAAGATGAAATAGATAAAAGAGAGCGAGCAGAGACCCAGAAGAATCTCGACTTTTTTCTCTCGCGAACCAGGGGAAATACAGAAGATACATGCACAGTAAAAGTAGACATCCAGAAATAAGTGGGGAAAACAAGGCAAAACGGTCGACTGGACCAACCAGAAAAGCCAATTTCCGGAGATTGGGCAATTTGGGGGGAAGGAAGTGACGAGGGTACGAGGTACTTGTATCTATTCCCAGTGAAAAGGAGACAGACACTCGATAGAACGCGTGTCGGCGCCAAGCGAAGCTTAGCTTCTGCGGAGTGGCCCAGTCGCCTCCCACCAATTGAAGAAAATACAGAGGAAAGTGCATGAAAAAGTTCAACAAAAATACGCCAGTTGCCCGCCAGTGGCCTGGTGTCTGCGCCAGTCTGCGCCGTTACCCACCATTGCCCACTCCGTCCAGGGGAATTGTGCAGTCTGACGTCGCCGGCAGGTGCTGCCAGGCCCTGTCAGGGGAGAGAAACGAGGGAAGAAGGCGCAAAGCAAAGCAGAAAGGGCACCCCGTCGTCACACTGCAGGTCGCGCCTTCCTTGTGTCAAGTCAACACTTGGGCCTGCACCTGCACTTTGCCTGGGCCTGCGCCCGTTGATCCCTCGTCTACGCCCCAGTCTGTCTCCAGTCCACGACGGCGCGCGCTGTGAGGGTTTTTTCCGTGGATCTTTTTGGGGGTTGTCCCTTTTTTCTTCATTTTTCGTGGGGCTCTTTTCCTTCCGCTCTCCAGTGCTCTCTTCTCTGTATCTGCCTCGGACCCCTGTCGATACTGCCCTGTTCGCTTGATTCTTTGGTTCTTGGTCTATTCCTGGTCTCTTCTCTCCTGTTTGGCGTCTGGCAGTTTTTAGTTTAGTTTCCCCTGGGTCGTGAGTCTGGAGCCTTTTGCCCAGGAAAACTGAAAAGGGACCTTGTTTCTTTTTGTTCTTTTGTTCTTTACCCTTTGCTCTCATTTCGGAGCTCTTTTCACCTTTTTACTCCCTCTCCGGTTCCTTTTGTTCTTCTGTTCCTTCTCCATTCATTTTTTGTTCTCCATTCGTACCTTCCCCGAGATGCATCGCGACTGACAACTGCCTCCGTTTGTCGTTCTTTCCTTCCTTTCTTCTCCCATACTCTCCTTACCCCTTTAATCGCTCCTTCTCTCCTGCTCTCGGTACTCACCCCTATTCTCAAAGTCGACCACAACCGCGACTGTGACTGCCTCCTTCTCTTGACGCCTCCCTCGCTTCGGCACCTCCTTCCCTCCTTATCGGCCTCGCACAACCGACCACCACATTTTTTTTTCGGTCGACCTCAAACTTGCGCCTGTCGCGAATTTTTTGAATTCAACGACTACACTCTGAGACGACTCGACTCGCAACCCACGACTGTCTCGCCGCCATCGCGTAACTCGACCTCGAACCTGTTGACTTGTTGACTCAAAGTCAACGTCAACACCACACTCCTCCACCATGCCGTCTCTTTGGCGGTACATCCGCAGCATGGCCTCGTCCTCGCGCTACGAACCCATCGACAACGACAATGACGGCCACGACCGTCGCGAATGGAGCTCGCCCTCGCTGTCGTCGCTCTCCTCGCTCTCCTCGTCCACCTCCCACTCCTCCTCCTCTTCACACACGGCCGTCTGGCCCGACTCGCCATCACAACCGCACCGCAATGTCCTCGCCCTGATTGTGCGCCGTCTACGGAGGGGCACCACCACGCTTCTCCTGATCGATCTGCTGATTGTCATTGTGCTGCTCGTCGCCTTTGAGCCCCTGATCACGCTGCTCCGCCGCAACGAGGAGTTCTTTGGTCCCCGTGTCGCCCTGTCCGGTCCTTCGAGCGTCGACGCCTGGGACCCGGCCGGCATCACGTCTCCGACCAAGCACGTTTCCGGCATTCCTCTGCCTCCGCCGCCGCCGCCGCCACCTGCCGCCAAGCGCAACGCCATCCCGCGCATCCTGCACCAGACGACGGCCACCGAGGTGATCCCCGAGAAGTGGCGCGAGTCGCAGGCCTCGTGCAAGACCGCCTACAAGGACTTTGAGTATAAGGTGAGTCAAACCGTGATATCAATGTTCTCGTCGCAGCTTTGTCTGCCTCGAATCTTTCGCAAAATTTATCTGCTAACACGGGGGTGACAGCTCTGGACTGACGCGTCTGCTCGCGCTTTCCTGGCCGACGAGTACTCGTGGTTTGTCGACGTCTGGGACAACTACGCCTTCCCCATCCAGCGCGCCGACGCCATCCGCTACTTTGTGCTGTACCACTACGGCGGCATCTACCTGGACATGGACACCTGGTGCAACGCGAGCTTCCCGCTCGAGCGCATCGAGGCCACCCCCGAGGACACCAGCGAGGGCGCCCAGCACCGCGCGCTTTTCAAGTCGACGCTCCCCACCGGCGTCACCAACGACTTCATGATCGCCTCCGCCCGCCACCCGGCCTACGAGGACGCCATCCAGCAGCTGCCCCTGTACAACGCCCTGACGCACTTCTGGGCCCGCTGGCAGCCGTACGCCGTCATCATGATCTCCGCCGGCCCCATGTTCCTGACCATGGTCGTCAAGAACTACCTGCAGACGCCGCCCTACGCCATGCACGCCCGCACAATCGGCGTCATCAACGCGACCGAGCTCACGCCGTTCATCACCGACCTCGAGAGCGCCTCCTGGCACCAGGGCGACGCCAAGACGCTGATGTGGATCGGCACGCGGCCGTGGACGTGGTTCGGCATGGGCGCGATCGGGCTGGTGCTGGGCCTGTACGTGGTGAACCGGATGCTGACGTGGTGCTACGGGTGTGCGCGCGGGTCGCGGTCGCATTCGACGGCAGAAGGCGGTCTGCTCAAGCTGAGCAAGATTGTATAAGTCTCCGAGACTCACGAAACGAAAAAAAGGGTAACATTTCTGGAGTGATTTAGCATCTTTTGCGATTTGATTTATTTGATCTTTCATCTTTTGGCATACCACCTTTTTTGATGTCAGAAATCTTCTCTTCTTTTTTGGTTATTTTGATAATATTTTTTTTTTTCCTCTTGGATCTTCTTCTCTTGTATCTGTCGTTCGTTTTTATCAGGTAATTTTTTGGGCATAATACACAATTGGCATAGTAAAGATATTTCACCACAAAATGATGATATGCGCCATCCAATGACAAAGGATCGTGAAGGAGTACTTCGAGAATGAGGCGTCGACGGAAACCGGGTAGAGCGATAGAGTGGCATATCGCTTCTGGGCAAACGAACGCCACAGCTTTTGCCGGGGAAAAGGGACAATATGTGATGCATGATAGAAACGAGACACAAGACACCCAACCCAGTGGCGAGCTGTGCCGCAGGAGATGAAGAGAAATGAGGAAGAGGACATGCAGACGAGAAATGGAATGCATATCTCGAGACGAGAGAGTACATCTCTTTATATACAGTCCTGTCGACTGTTGTGTCACACCTTTTATGCCCCGGAGTCTAAAGTCTGCTTATGGCTCCGGAGTGCAAGTTGTGCAACAGGACTTTAGGATACGATCCCGAGGTCGACAAATGGCCGATCACCACAACCAGGCAGCTATTTTGATGGTCGAGATGGTGGTCGAGATGGTAGTCTCGAGATTGAGTGTTCAGTCCGACTCCGAGTCAGATGTCGATCCGAATCAGACGGGACGATATCGAGAAGTCCGAACAACATGCACCGGAGCACAACAACCGCAATCAACCATTTCTCCCGAATTATGTCGCTGAGTGATGA
The DNA here is from genome assembly GCA_021396245.1 of Sporothrix humicola. Classification (NCBI taxonomy): domain Eukaryota; kingdom Fungi; phylum Ascomycota; class Sordariomycetes; order Ophiostomatales; family Ophiostomataceae; genus Sporothrix; species Sporothrix humicola. Next base: position 643,630 of record WNYE01000003.1, on the reverse strand, counting down.
CGTACTGGCGCAGTAAGTGTGAAAAACGCCACAAAAGAGCAAAAATCGATATTGGCAGCTTTTTGGCACCCGTTTCGGGGCTAGTTTTGAGCCGGACAGCAATAGACTCCAAGGTGGCCGGCTGTGTCACGATAGCTCACGATAGGCCAGGATAGCCCACAAAAGGGTACGGTAAGGTACGGTAAATGGAAGAAATCAAGAGGCAGACCTCGTAAACTTTTATCTGCCTATTTTCCTATCCTTCCAATCTCCTATTCTCCTCTAAAAGGGCACTTGTTCTGCAAAGTAGTCGGAGATCAACTGAATCTGCGCCGGATCGGCAATCGGAATCTCGCCCCAGCCGTCACCGACGTGCATGACGACTGTCGCGTTGGATGTCGGCTTCCACGTCGGAAGGTTGTTCTCATCACCGCCCCCTCCCACCGGGTTCCCTGTCCGCGCAAAGTTGGCCCAGTAGGCCGACATCCGCTGTGCAATCGCCGCGTCTTCTGCTTTCCACGGTAGGTCCGTCCCGTACAGATTGTTGAACACATAGTTGATCTCGGACATGTGGTGGGCGCCCTGGTCCTGGCCCGGCGGCGCGTGGTCCCAAAAGTAAGTGTAGATGGGCGCCGACGTCGTCTTTGACCAGCCCGCAGCAAAGCCCCACGACGAGACTTTGGACGTGTCCGTCCAGTGGGCATTGTACGCGGCGGCGGCCTGGGTGTCGTTGTTTGCCGGGTACGCAGCGAGGGCCTGGGCTGACATATTGCCGTACTGCTGTGTCATGTCTGCCGTGTATTGTGCCAGTGTCATGTTCAGACCATAGACAGCACCGCTCTCGTCTCGCGTGTTGCCCGTCATCAAAGGTACGGCGTGGGATGGAGGCTTGGCCAACAGATTCGCATACGTATCAGGCAGAGCATAGCCGTCAAGCGTCGGTCGAAATCCGCCGCCAGAACCAGGGCTCGAAGAAGTGCCGACTAGCGAGGCAAGTGGAATCCGTCGGAGGTCGTCGATTGTCGTTACATTGTTCTGTTGCAAAAAGGACTGGCCCAGACTGAGTGAATAGGTCATGTTGTTGTAGCTCTCAGCGAGACTGGCCGCCAGAGGGTCGCGCGGGTCGCGGATGCCGCTCTCGGCAATGGCGCCGGAAATTGTGCCCTCGGGGACTAGGCTGTGCGGTGCATTGACTGCGTGGTAGACTGCCGCCGAGCCGGCCGACTGACCCACGACCGTAATTCGTGACGGGTCGCCTCCGAAGGCTGCAATGTTGGCGTGCACCCACCGTAGTGCTGCATACTGGTCCAGCAGACCCCAGTTGCCAGTCGTGTTGACGCCGCTCTCCTTCACCATCTCCTCGGCCAACTCCGGCAAAGCCAGCCATCCGAATGCGCCGTCGCGGTGGTTGTAGTTGACAAACACGACACCTTGTGCGGCCATGCCGCCGCCGTCAAAGAGAGCGTCGGCACCGGATCCGCCGGCGGGATGGGTCCAGAGGATGACGGGTAGGCTGTCGGTCGTCGAGTTCGCGGCAGACCAAATGTTGAGGTTCAGACAGTCTTCGCTAGTCGTCGGGCTCTCGCCGGGCGAGGTCGGGCAGCCGGGGCCAAATGCATTTGCAAGAAGCGTCGTGTTCCATGGGTCGCGAGGTTGGGGCGGCCGCCATCGGTTGGCGCCAGCTGTGGATGCAGCATAAGATATGCCCTTCCAGACGGCGACGTCTTGCCAATTAGCGAGGCCGGTGAGGGTGACGTTGCCGACGGCTTGGGGAGAGCTGTTGAAAGCAGGGATGCCTTGGACTGGCCCATTGGCTGTCATCAGAACTTGTCCAGCGAGCGATGCGAATGCGCCATTGGCCATCTGGCTGAGAATAAGAAGCGATGTCAAGGGTGGTGCCATGTTGGTGGATAATCGAGAGCATTTGTCGATTGATGCGGAAGAGTAGCCATCTTGTTTAGCCAAGACATCGTGGGAAGCCGAGCTCTTTTATCTTCAATCCACTCCCTGCACAAGCACTTGCTTGCACATGTGTTTGCAAGACTTCTTGCTGTCTCCATCCTGTCTCCATCGAGTCGTCATTCAAGCTATATCGTCCTCGGTATACGTCGGGGTTGGCGGATTTAGGCCATATGGTAGGCCACATGCCATTCAGGCTGTTCGCTTGTCGTCGATAATTCTCGCGGCATTTTGCTGCAATCTAACGTGTAAAGTCCATTGCTGTCGAAAACGGGCATACGTACGGACATACGTATGCTCTGCTGATCCGATCGTCCGTTGTAAATTGGTCTCGGGGATAAAGTGGAAGCGATACGTGTTGTTGATCGAGATCGTCGTCGAGTCAAGGGTAGTCGTAGAATTCGCTTAGGGCGTGCCTTTTGCTCGGTTTTCGTCAATCGTCTGGGAATGTAGGAAGAAAGAAAAGAGAAAGAAAAGAGTGGCGATCTGGGAAACAGCGGTGTCTGGGGGTTTTGTAAGAAGAAAATGGGCAGATGGGCAGACGAGCAGACGGGGATTGGTTCTTGTTTTTCTTTTTTACATGATTTTTCGGAAAGCTCGGAAAGCTTTATCTCGTTCTTTCTTTTCTTTTGGGTAAAAATCCACGGTACTCGAATCTGGGGAAGTCGCGCTAACGTAGTGCCGAGCGGTGGGAGTATCCTTTACTGAGGACGGTTTGCTACGCCCTGTCTATCCACACACGTCGTTGGCTGGCTTACACGGCACCTGTTTGATCAAATTACAAATGCAACCAAACAAAGGTACACTCGGCGCGAACTCGAGTACGAGGCGAACGCGAGGGTACGACTATCCTCGATCTTGCTGCATCGCAGATCGTCGAGTTCTTGTTCGGTTATGTGCACATCTTTGTAGCCCCGCTTGATGCATGTTGTTTTCGATCGTTCCTTCCTTTTTGTCTCGTCTTCCTTCTTCCCCGCGTAAACTCAGCTTCGCTCCTTCCCGAAGTCTGAATGGTGTGCTAGCGGCAAACGCAACCGCGATGACGGATGGCAACATCTGCGTCAGGGGGCACCTGCCCCGATGGCGAGCACAACACGCAGCAAATGCTCAGTAAAACAGCCAAAGAATGCACAGAAAAATACACGAAACAACACAAAACAATACCCAACATGAGACAGCGGTCAGCAGCCATGTCTGCCTACATACGTGCTGTCCGATGGTTTGTAATAAGGACGCTCCTTCACAAGCACGCACACAGGCCAGGCATAACGACATATGTATGAGTATGGCTGTAGTGCCAGGAATGCCTCTCAAATATGGCTCAAGACAATGGCCTTCTCGAACGAAGGTTTAGCGATACGGCCGGACAAAACAACAACGTCAGATTCAACGACAACATCAAAGATATCCCTCTAGATGATCTGCCCACGATGAGGGACTACCAACGACAAGAGAACGAGCTCGACACCGAGCGGCTGCTCAATAACAGTGGCGAGAGCAGCCGAAGCAACTCGACAGTCGACCTTGATCTCGATCTCGATCTTGACGACGACAACAAACATCAGCCACACACACCGTCTGCTCCCATAACATGGCGAAGCTATATTTGGGACACCTGGGATCGCCCGCCGGCTGAACGTCGTCTCCTCAACAAGGTCGACGCCGTCGTCCTGACGTTTGCCTCGATCGGTTACTTTCTCAAAACACTCGACCAGACAAACGTCTACAACGCCTTTCTGAGCGGCATGAAGGAGGAGCTGCACATGGACGGCAACGAGCTGGTCACGAGCACGTCGCTGTGGACGGCCGGCTACGTGCTCGGCCAGATCCCGGCCACGCTGCTGATTACACGAGTCAGTCCGCGCTGGGTCATCCCGTCGCTCGAAGTCGGCTGGGGGCTGGCGACGGTGAGTGCGGCCACCGTGCAGTCGCCACACTCCCTCTACCTTTTAAGGTTTATCGTCGGCCTATTCGAGAGCGGCTTCTACCCGGGCATCCACTATCTGCTAGGGTCAATCTACACGCCGCCCGAGCTCGGCAAACGGGCGATGCTGTTCTGGCTGTCCGGGTCGGTGGGCAAGCTGTTTAGCGGTTTCCTGCAGGCCAAGGCCTACGAGCGGCTGCACAACGTGCACGGCATGTCGGGGTGTGAGTCAACGGTGCATTTCTCTTCATATATACCCCGCTAACGTTGTAGGGCGCTGGTTGTTTGTTGTTGACGGCTTCATTACGTTGCCGCTAGCCCTCCTCGGCTACGTCTTCTTCCCCAACCTGCCTCAAAGCGGCGACCGCACGTGGTGGCTGTCGGAAGAAGAGCGCCAGCTGTCCGTCGACCGCATGAAGGCCATTGGCCGCGCCGGCAAGCAGCCGTGGACCCGCGAGAAGGTTCGCCAAATCCTGAGGAGTTGGCACACGTATCTTCTGCCCCTGCTCTACATTCTGTGGAACAATGGCAGCTACCAAAACGCCATGGGCTACTGGCTCAAGAGCTTCAATGCAGACCCGCCGCCAGTGCCGGGCGTCTCCTTTTCCATTTCCCAGATCAACAACCGTGAGTCCAGTCTGCGTAGCATCAGAGTTTAACGCACACTAACAGTCTACAGTCCCCCTCGTCTGCACCGGCATCCTGATCTGCATGTCCCTCGTCTGGGGCTGGCTCTCGGACGCGCTCGGCGGCACTGCCCGTCGTTGGCCGTTTATCTACCTGGGCGCAGCCATCCACCTCGGCTTTGCCGTCGCGTTCCTCCGGATGCCTTTGTACGAAAACATCCACGCCCGCAAGGTCGTCTACTGGTTCAGCGAGATTGGCGGCGGCGCCGGCCCCCTGATCCTCATCTGGATCAACGAGATTTGCTCGGCCGACACGGAGAAGCGGGCGCTTGTTGTCGCCGTCGCCAACGACCTGGCCTATGTGCTGCAGGCCATTGCGCCCAATTTCGTGTGGCGGACCACGGACTTTCCGGCCGCTCGTCGCGGATACACGTGGTCCATCACGCTGCAGATTTTGATGGTCATCGTGACGTTGGCCATTCAGATACTGTTGTGGCGTGACAGACGGCGAGAAGAAGCCTCCAAGCAGAACCAATCGAGGCGAAAGGTCAAGGCCGGCAAGCAAAAGACACGGAGGGCGAGTTGGCAAGACGAACGGCAGCCGCTCGTATATGCTGATGTTCAAAATGATGAGCAGGACGTGTGATATATCAACGGCAAAGTGCCACATTGTGGATAGGACGAGAAAGAAAGAATAAGCAAAGACAACTGTCCAGGATACCTAACGACATAATGATGACATAAGACACAATTTATAACGACGTTGAAGATATATTGATGACAGTAAATGACGCTACATAGCCTAATAAAAAATCATGAAATGTTGCATGATCATGAATGCCTCCCTAGTAAACACCGTCGGAAAAGTCAACCACAACGGCCTTCTCGACCAGCCCGTCCAGCGACGCCACAAAAGCCAGGTGCGCCGGGTCTTTGGCCACGTAGTAGTCGCGGTCCGCCGTCGATGCAAACTCGGCCACAAAACCGTGCGTCACGCCGCCCTGCAGGCCCTCGGGCGAGTTGTCCTTGCCGCCTTTCAGGGAGAGGATGTAGGGCTGCTTCGTGGTGGCGGACACGCACGCCTTCTTCAACGACAGGAAATGACGGACGGTCTAAACGTTAGTATGGGGTACCCTGGATGCATTAAAGGCTGAATGCTACGCACTTCTTTGACCCTCTCTGGATCGGCATCGGCCTTGAACTGGAAGAGGACGGTGTGGACGACGGACATGGTGGACGTCTGTGGTTTGGAGGGCAATGGAGACAACGGAGACTGCGGAGACGCCGGCACGGGAAACGGCGTCGAGTCGGACACGAGCTGGTAGTGCGTAAAGCCAAAGAGGAAAAAGAAAATAAAGATGGCGAAGATGCAAGTTCGCAAGAGGCGCTGGTGCGTGATCATTGTGAGTGAAGGGAGGGAGGATGAGAGGAGGCTTGATGTAAAGACGAGCTACCTAAGAAGCGATGCTCACACACAGATTTGGGGGCTGCGAGCTTGGGGGCGAGCTTGTGAGGGGGCCGAATTAGGGGCGTTTGGCTTGGCTTTAAAAAGTGGAGCCACAATGCTTGTTGCTGTCTCTGAACATCCACACCGTCAGCATGATGTCAAAATAGTCACTGTTGGTCATCACGGGGGCTACTCTCGTTCAGTTCAAGACTTTATTAAATATTCAACAGGCCCGGATATAGTTTTCGCTCAAACAAACGACAAAGAGTACATTTTCAAATTGCAGCGCTGGCGCACGCTGTGAAGATCGAGGTGAGAGAAAGAGAATAATAAAGATGAGAACAAGACAGGCCATAAACATAAACAGATTCGCATAGGGGTACTCCAAGACGGAAAACAGAAAAGAGGAAGAGGAAAAAGAAAAGAAAGGCATAAATCAAAACCAAACTGCTGATGCTCCCAAACATGTTGCCAAAGAAAACCCAGGAAAAATCAAATGAAAAATGAAAATGACCCCGTAAATAGCCAAGCAATATGTCCAAGTAACCAGAGAAACAAGAAAAGCCAAGTATGAAGAGAAAAGAAATATCATCCGTCGTTAGTATTTTGTTTTTGTTTTTTGCCTTCACCGCCGCCTACCGCATCGGCAGGTTGTTCCGGCTGTACATGGCGCCGCCAAAGGCCGGGCCCGTCCAGCCCTGGCTGATGCTCTGCCGCACAATCATCGCCGCCGCCTGGTGCGCCTGCATGCGCTCCTTTTGCCGGTGTCGCTCCTTGAGATAGTTGGCCGCCTCGGGGCGCATGCGCAGGATCCGCAGGATCATGTCGTCCGACGGGTCTGCCTGCGCGTCCTTGCGCTTCTCCTCCTTGGCCCGCCGCATCGTGCCCAGGTTGCGCGCCATCATGATGCTCTTGCCGCGACGGATCGTGCCCATGCTGGCAAACGCGCCGCCGGCACCGCCGGCCGCGCCGGGGCCAAACCCGGGCGGCGCAGACAAGTGCCGGCTCGACAGGCCCGGGATAATGCCGTTGGCGGGCAGTTGCTGCTGCTGTTGCTGGAGCTGCTGCTGTGCGCGCTGGGCGGTGGCGGCGGCCATGCGCTCCGAGGTGCGCACGAGGTTCTCGGTGGTCTCAAAGTAGAAGAAGTTGAGCGACGCGAGCTCGTGGTATTTGGGCGATTTCAAAATGTCGGCCGGCACGCCCAGCACCTCGCCGTGCTCGTTGCGTGCGTGGAAGAAGTCAAAGAGCATCTCGAGCCACTTGTAGACGACATCGAGCTCGCCTTGCGTCAGGGGCTTTTGCGTCGACGGCTTCTCGGAGAGCGGCGGCACCAGCAAGCCCTCAATGGCCATGAGCGCCTCCTTCCACAGCCGCGTCATGACGGCCATCATCGTGGCGTGAGTCAGCGTCTGGTTCATAATGGCAAAGTTCTCGTTAAAGTACGTAAAGAGCGGCTGCAGCGTGTTCTCGATCTCGGCCTGCGACAGCGGCTGCGGCTTGGTCGACGTGCGCTTCTGCCACAGCGCCGCCACCGACGACGCCAGCGCCGATCCGCGGTTCAGCAGACTCTTGAGCGTCTCGTACGACAGTGATGCATTAATGTGCGCCACGAGCTTGTCGGTGACCTTGCGCACCATGTCGCGCTCCGTGCGCTTGAGGTGCCGGAAGGCCTTGCCAAAGTGGAACTGGATGTCGTCGCGCTCGCCCTCCATGCTGACTCTCAGCAGCAAGCGGCCCTGCGTGTCGAGGTCGAGCCAGAACTCGCGCGGCAGGTAGTCGCTGAAGTGCAGCGGGTCGAGCTTGAGGGACGTGCGGCCGACAAAGTCGTGGTCGCCAAACGTGTCGTAGTCCCAGATCGTCGCGATAATGTTGAGCGGGCCCGACACAGTAATCTCGACCGACTCGTCCCAGCGCGGGTTGAGGTTACGCATGATGATGCGCGTCTTGGCCAGCCGCTTCTGGTACTCATCGCCGAGCACGACATACGGATCGCTTGTGCCCGTCGGGTCGCACGCCTTTAAGTCTTCGGCCTCGACAATCTTGATCGTAAACACATATTTGGCGTTGCGCCGGTCAACAGGCTTAATGGGTCCATTTTCCCGTTTCAAGACTTCCGCGCACCCATCGACATTGACCGACTTCTCGAGCGCATCGAGCGCCTGCATGCCGTACTCGATGTTGTTGAGCTTGACAAACGACTCGGCGTAGAACTGGAACGGCTCCACCTTGTCCTTGTTGCTCATCACATCTTTGGCGTACTGCATCCACCGCTCCTGCGTCGTCTTGTTGGCGTCCGCCAGCTCCTGCGCCGACGGCCGGTCCATCTCCTTGGCGAACCGCTGCTCGACAATCTCGCAGTAGCGTCCAATGCCCGCCGTAAACGCCTTGGCCAGCGCCGTCATGAACTTGGCGTGGTGCACGTCGTCGTCCCACTCGAGCTGGTAGATCTGGTCCACGCTCTGGTTGAACGCCTGGAACGTATCGATAATCGACACACTGTGGCGCTCGTCGTCCGTCGGCACGTCGCCCGGGTTCTGCACGCGCACCTGGAACTGGTCCTGCTTGATCGCTTCCTCGACAATGTTCTCCATGCGCTCCTGGGCGCCCTTGATCCACCGCCACACAAATTCCTCTAACAAACCCTCAATGTGGAAGGCAAACGGTTTGCCGGGTAAAGATTCAACATGGATCTTGCGGATGTCGGCGAGCTCCTTGTACAAGTCAAAGCCGTCCTGCATGTTGACCTCGAGCCCGCGGTCCTTGGCCTTTTGGATGATGCGCTCGATAATGGCCTTGGCGTCCGCCTCGAAGCTCGGGAACATGGTGCCCACCAGCTCCTTGAACGGGCTGACGCCCATAATCTCGGGGTTCTTGCGGTACCGCTTGCGCGTGCGTTCACAGACAGTCACAACAGCCTTGCCCAGGTTCACGACATGGCTAAAGTCCCAGTCGTCCTCTTCGCGCGGGATGTTGGTGTCCAAGAACTCCCGGTATACGCCGGCAGCGCGGTCCCGCATCGTGGCCGTCAGCGCCTCGGCGAACTGGGCGACGACTTCGGGCCGCTGTGGGAAGGCGTCGTCGCTGTGGACGTGGTTCTCGATAAACATGAGCGTGGGGCCGATCGACTGCGGCTTCGGCTCGTAGCACTGCGATGCCACCTCGAGCAGCTCGCGCAGCATGGCCTCCTGCATCTTGACCAGAATCTGCTGGTAGGCGGCGTAGTCGTGCGACGCCCACTGTGTGCGCTCGATGCTGTGCAGCGGCTGGCCAAACATTTGAATGTACGGCTGCTTCTTGTTGTGCGGCAGGTGATCAAAGGTGGCGCTGTCCTTGACGTCCTCAAATACCTCGTACACCTCCTCGGCGCGCAGCTCGAGGTCGAGGTACTTTTGCGATGCAACGTCCAACAATAGCACCTCGCGCGAAAACTGCGGGATCCGCCAGTGCACAGCCAGCTCAATCAGCAAATCCATCGACGAGCGGTGAAGGGGCACTGCCTCAGAGACGATGGTACCCTCGTCGTGGTGCAGCTGGTCGTAGGACATGGCATGCTTGAGCACAAATTTGTAATAGGATCGCGGGTCAGACGGAATATAAGTGTACTCGGGCGACTCCTCAACAGCCCGGATGCTGCTGCCACCGCTAGCACTGTCGTCCATGGAGAGGGACGAAAAGCCCATGGACCCGTCATAGCCAAACTGGTTGACGACGGACGCAGCCGCCACAGGGTCTGGATGCGACGAGATCATGCGGCTAATGTCGGCGTACGTCTGGTCCTCGCCGTACATGGATGTCGGCCGGATCGGCAACGGCTTCTCTGCACCATTGCCGCCCAAAGACGCTCCAGCACCCGCACCGGCCGTCGACGTCTTGGCCAGGTCGGGCCGCACCGTCAGCAGGTCCAGCATCATTTGTGTGAGCTGGTGGATCTCGGCCTTCTTCCACTCGTCGTAGGCCGAGTCGAGGTCAAAGTCGCCCCGACGCAGGGCTCCCGGCATATTTGACGTCAGCTGGTGCTGGTATGTTTTGAGGTCCTTGAGAGCGGCTTCTTCCGTCCACACAGTCAAGTCGCGGTCGATCTCCGTCTGCACCTCGCTCTGTGTTCGCCCGAAAATGCGGGCCACCGTCTGCACCATGGGCATGTCCTTGACGTCGTATGTCAGCGGTATCTCGACCTCGATCGTCTTGTGCTCGCCGATCTGTGTGGTGTCGAGGGACAGGTCCTGGTCGTTTGTCAACAACTTCTTCTCGAGGGTGGCGAGCCGGCCCATGAATTCCGGCCGGCCCTGGTCGCTGCCCAGGTCGCGCATGAGACTGCTGACAAGCCGCACAAACAGGGCCACGTGCCGGTCCACGAGCGGCTTCCACGAGTCGTCGTCGGCCGCCTTGCCGCGGCCCTGCGCTTTGCTGGCCGATGTGTAGAAAATCAGGATCAGCGGCTCAATCTTGCGGTCCTTGTCGATGCTCTTGCGGAAACTGTCGGCCGTAAACGCCGTGTATGCCTCGCCAAACGTGCGCTTGACGGCCGCGTCGTTGTACCCGGGCAGCTTCTCGGTGCCGCGCAGCACGCCCTCCATGCGTTTCTCGAGAGCCTGCCGCAGACTGTGGGGCAGCTTCATGTTGGCCGAGGACGACGACCCTGACCCCGTCGGCATAAACTCCTTCATCAGCTCGCCCACGCTGTTGGACGCCGTGTGCGAGCGGACGACCGGTTTCGGTGCCGCCACATACTCCTTTCTCTTCTTCTTCGGTTGCAGCAGATAGTTGAGGTAGGCGATGCGGAGGGCGTAGCTGTAGCCGTCTTCAAACTGCACTTCGGCCAGGTGGGCCGCTCTCGATCCTGCACGCGGCCGGCGGGCGCTCATGGTGCTCATGCGGGAGTTGTGCAGGCTGCTGCGGCTGGGCCGCGAGGTGCGGTTGGAGGCTGTCGACATGGCTGGCGGCTGGTGCTGGTGGAAGAGCAAAGCCAGAGTCGATCAGCCCGCGATCGGGGGGGAGAAAGAGAGGGAGAATGACGTCGGTCTAGTCGAGATCGGGTGCCGTGGTCGAAGGCTTCGTACGGTAAGATCGGAGGATGGTGTCGTGGTGAGAAAGGAAGGTTGTCGGAGGTCGGGATTCGAATGAAACGTCCGAGGGGTCGAAGTGATCAGACGTTCAAAAGATCAAGAGATCGAGAGATCAGAGATCGAGGAGATCAAAGGGGACAGAGAGTCCTGGCGTAGAGGCTAGAACGAGGAGGGGTATTCAAACGATCAAAACAATGCAAATGCAGGTCAGGAGAGTAAACAGACGGAAAAAAGATAAGAAACGAAAGCAACGACAGTGTTCCCCTTGCAGGAGGATTGGCGGTGGAATGGGGGCAAGGCGGCGAAACAAAACGACACGAGATGTCGTCTACTGAGTGAGGATTGTCTATTTCTGTAGCACCCTGTCCGACCTGTGCTCCCTGGCCTCCGTAGTGGGATACGAAGCAGGGAAGGTGCGAGTGTGTGCGCACGACGTAAGTATGAACGGAGTTCCAACAGCCCACCGAGCCCACTCAACGCACTCTCAGCCCGCCCACAATAGCAGCATGTGGCGGAGTTTGGGCGCCAGTGCGCCAGGCCCAGTGCGCCAGTGTGCCAGCGCGTCCTAGGCCCCTCCATCTCCTGCACTTTCCCCCCTTTTTGCCCGTTTGGGCCTGTATTTTTGGAGACCCAACACCGGACCCTGGTAGCATGCGCCTAAGCGGGTGCGATATAAATAGCGACTTGTGCTTTTATGCAAGTACCGGGGCTCTACGGCCCAAAATGGGTCTCTGTAAACAGGTTTCAAGCCACCGCAAATCAGTCAAATTACATCACCCACCAAGCTCCAGTCTTGGGTCTCGCTAGCGCTATTGACATTTGTTTCGCGCCACGCCAGAAAGGACCAGACGGAAGCCAGAACGACGCCAGAATGAAGCCAGGCCAAATCGCCCAAATCGCCGTCGCAAGTCGGTCATCGCAAAGATATGATAAACAGTGTTGTCTGCTCGCTGATCGTTATTTGCCATTTAGGCAAGTCGTTAGTGGACTGTGGGCGCTCTAGGGCACTCTGGAACATTTTGGGGCACTGCTGATTGTGCCGTTGCCATTTGGGGCGCCGGCACGCGCATGTTGGAAGGAACAAAGGCTCATTAAAGGAAAGAGCAACGGCCGATATCAAAGCGGTCAAGGAAGGGATGAAGGAGCAATTTGACAGTTGGGGAAGGCACACTCAAATGCAAAAAGCAGATGCAAAAATAAACAAAGGCAGGAGCAGGCCAAGGCTGTCAGCACTGTATGTATTGCGTAGGACGGTTCCCTTTTTTTCGTCCCTTCTTTTTCCATCGCTACAAAAGCTCGACGGCCGGTAGTTGAAGCTTGTGAGCCGCCAAACTTGGCATACCAGGACCCATCGCAAGCTATTTGCCATTTAGAATTTTGCCCATCCTTTGCACTCCATCATTTATTTTGTTCACTTCAAGTGTCACTGGACACCTGTGATGTGACTGGCTCGCCCTTGCCTTGCACATGCAATCTTGCATCGCTCCTTCCCAAATAACTCAGTCATAACACGGGCCCTGCTATATCTAGCATCAGTGGCGAACGCATTGGGTGCTGCCTATTGAACCCTACCTCCCTTAATATCTTCATCATTTTCGGACCTTGGTGGCCATTCTTTAGCGGCTTCTAGCGCCCCAGGCTCAAACCCCGTGTGTTTTCCGTGTGTTTTAGGGGGCTACGTAGGCCCTGGGGGCAGTGTCGCCTCGTGTTCGTGTACTCTCACGTGATAGAACAGGGGTATTTAGCCTGGTTTAGGCCCACGGCGGAAGGCGCGACAGTGCCGTAATACCTCCCAAAAGGACCCTCTTTCCTAGCGTTCACAGTTGTCCACATCACTACGGAGGAGATCCCCTCCTGCCTACTCCGTATTGATAACCGTTCCTTCCACCTTCTCCTCTTTCCTCGTTAGTCGTCTTACCTCGAACTGGCGGGTCGCGTTCCCTTTTTCACCATCCCCCTCCGTTTCGACTTTCGACCTTTTGAATCTCAACTTTGATGATTCCCAACCCGACGACACCGATTCAACGACCCTTTGCGTCCGACAGACCCTTCGATTTCCCACCCCGACCGGTCCCCAAGACTTTCTTTTTCGCCCTGTCTCACTCCCCCTCGCCGCCCGCCCGCCATGGGCATCACCTCGAGCCGCCCCGATGAGGGCTGTGTCCTCTATTTGCGCGACCAGAATCGATGTAAGAAACGGCCCCAGAACTCGACAACACACCGTACTTTGCGATGGAAGAAGCGGCGTAGGATAGCCAGGGATTGCGGGAGGGCAAAAGCAGCACCAAATGCGGTGGCACGAGCCCGGAAGTCGGTCGCCGGGAGAGACGAGACACGAGACACGAAAAGCATCGCGAACTTTGTTTCCTGCATTTTTGCTTCCTATTCCGTCTTTCAGCCTCATCTTGGCACGCCGAACATCTGCCACCGCTCGGCTTGGCCCCCCGCTGCGGCTGTCCCGCGCAGCTCCGACATATTGCATTAACACGGGGCGATAGACTAACCATTCTCATTTCCACAGTATCCATTTCGTCGCTCGTCATCACATCTGCTCGCCGGCGCACATCTGTGAACATTGCGCCTAACGCATTCCCCGCAACCCGCGTCTCGGCCACGCGCTCTCTCGGCGACAGTGCACCGCTCGATTTTGTGCAGGTTTGTCAATACATTACTCACTACGACTTTTATATTGTCATTTTTCAGTCCATACTAATAAGCTCAGGACACCGAACCCTCCGCCGCACCCGGCCCCTCTTTTCTCCTCAAACTCCCCAACGATGAGGAGCTCACATTCACATTCACCTTTGTGATACGGCAGACACCGACGACCGCCGCGAGTTCAATAAATGCCACAAATGCCGCTGCCGGCGCGACTGCAGGGACGGCCACCGGCGCAACAACAACCGGAGCCGCCACCGGGCCTGCTGCAACAGCTGCGTCAAGTACCAGCCCACCCGACGCCAACGGAACTTCCACGGGCGCTGCCGCCGCTTCTGCCGCTGCCGCAGCCATCGACACCGTCATCAACGGCCTCACATTCGTCCAGGCCTCCAATCTCCGCGAAGTCGAGAACCTTTTGACGCGTGAATTCCACGCCGACCCCAACCTGCACAAGAACTCCAATGTCGAGCTTGTCGGCGACTTCTCGACGGGCGGCAGCCCGTCTGTGACCTTTGACTGGTCATGGCGGTTCAAGCCACCCAAGAACGGCGAGGACAAGGGCGGCGGATGGCGTAACTCGTGCAGCTTTGTGGAATACGACCAGCGTGCCCATAGGTTAAACACCCTGGCCAGCTTCTCCTTTTACGTCTCCAATGCGACCACCATCCCCGTCCATCCGAGCTCGCCGACTCCTCCTTTCCTCCTGAGCGCCCCGCCTAAGATTCGGGTCGCATCTGCACAGTCTGTTGATTCGCGCATCAGCAGCAATGTCGAGGCAATCGAGGAGATTCCCAACTCACCACGGATCGGGATGCTCGATCCTTCAGGTGCCGCAACCGGAACTGCCACAACGGCCACCTTGCAGACACAAACGGCGCCCGTCGCCGCCGCTCCACCACCAGCACCAGTACCGGAGCCCGTCAAGGTTGATGTTTCGTGTCCCCGGCCAGGCGACGATGTGTCTGTAGCCGACGATGGCCCTCTGTTCCGCGCAACCATCAAGGCTCTGGAGCAGAAGACGGGCAACATGCGCACGCAGATGAAAAAGGTCATCAAGCGCGCCGAGCACGCATATGCGACCATGGTGGACTCGAACGAGGCGTTCTCGTCGTTTATCGACGCTCTCAAGGAGACGTCGTCGACCAACGCCAACGCTGTCCAGCCAGCCATCGACCACTACTTTGACAAGATCGCCCGCGAGATTCTGGCATACGAGCGCCAAAATACATTCAACCTGCAACGCATCGTCATCGACCCGCTAACCAAGCTATATACGTGGGACATCAAGCAGGCCGAGGCCAAGAGGCGCGACTTTGAGGAGGAGAGCAAGGACTACTACGCCTATGTCGGCCGGTACCTCGGCCAGCGGCAAGACTCGCTCAAGGCCAAGAAGCTGGCGGAGAGCGACACCAAGTACCAGACCAAGCGGCGCAACTTTGAGCTCAAGCGTTTCGACTACTCATCCTTTATGCAAGATTTGTCAGGCGGCCGCAAAGAGCAAGAAGTCCTGTCGCACTTGACGCGCTACGCCGACGGCCAGGCCAAGTCGTTCCTCAACACGGCCAAGAAGGTCGATGGCCTGCTGCCACAGCTTGAGGCTTTGTCCAACGAGGTCCAGCTCGCGGACAAGGAGTATCAGTACCAGCGCCGCGAGCGCGAAGAGAAGCGGCGTCTCCTCGAGAAGAGCAATGGCACCACGAGCACCCCAGCACCCCACGCCGATTCCGACAACTTCTCGACTGCACCCACACTCACCAATAACACTATTGGCATTGTCAACAGCGGCAGCAACAACGGCCACACGGTCACGACAACGACGAGCACGGCCGCCTCGGCACAGTCCAACTCGGACTCAGAGCTCGGCCGCGCTGACAGCACAGGCTCACAGCTGCGGGTCGGTGCCACTTCTGGCACGACTGGCGCTACGGCCACAGACCTGTCCCGCTCGCCAGGCAGCCTCTCCCACCATCTGTCTGTTGGCAGCCCACCGCAAAGCTCCAAGTTCAAGGGCATTCGTGACCTTGAGGAGCGCGACCCATCACAGGCAGCTGGCCTCGAAAAGAACGGTAACCAGCGCAAGGAAGGTCTTTTGTGGGCACTGAACCGCCCCGGCGGCCATGTCGATCCCCGCTCGGCGCTCAACAAGCAGGGCTGGCACAAGTTCTGGATCGTCCTCGACCAGGGCAAGCTGTCCGAGTATAGCAACTGGAAGCAGAAGCTTGACCTGCACATGGACCCCATCGATCTGCGCATGGCCTCGGTCCGTGAGGCACGGAACGCCGAACGTCGGTTTACGTTTGAAGTGATCACACCGCACTTCAAGCGTGTCTACCAAGCCACGTCCGAGGAGGACATGAACAGCTGGATCTCGTCCATCAACAATGCCCTGCAGAGCGCCATGGAAGGCCGCGACCGCTCGAACCCGGCGCCTGTCATGTCGCCCGACAACGGCTCGTCTGGTTTCACGAGCCGTGACATTGGCTCCATGTTCACCAGCAAGAGCACGTCACTGACGCACGGCCACCGTGGCCGTGACAACCATGGCGGCCACGGTATCAGCGCTGTCGGCGGCGCCATTGGCCAGGCCATTAGCGGAAGTGGCAGCAGCGGTAGCGGCAACACAGGGATCCCCACCCGGCGTATCACCGTCGGCAGTCGGCCCAGTGCACCGCGCGCCGCCAGCAGCAGCTACGAAGAGAACCCGGACAAACTCCTCCAAATGCTGCGCGACAACGACCAGGGCAACTGCTGGTGCGCCGATTGTGGCTCGGGCGCCAAGGTCGAGTGGGTCTCGATCAACCTTGCCATTATCCTGTGTATCGAGTGCAGCGGCATCCACCGCTCGCTCGGCACCCACATCAGTAAGATCCGGTCTCTCACTCTCGATATTACCTCGTTCACGACCGATATCATCGAACTCTTGCTGCTCGTCGGCAACCGCGTCGCCAACATGGTCTGGGAGGCCAAGCTCGACCCTGCGCAAAAGCTCGCGCCGACAGCCAACCGCGAGCAGCGCCTGCGCTTCATCACGGCCAAATACGTCGACCGCGCCTACGTCGAGCCCATCAGCTCCACGCTCTCGCGCTACTCGACGGCCGACGAGACGCTGATTGCCAACGTCAAGAAGAACGACATCCAGCAGGTCATTTATGCGCTGGCGCTCAAGGCCAACCCCAACGCCACCGATCTGTCGCGCGGCACGCACGTTGTCTTCTTGGCACTCGCAGCCGCCGACCCAGCGTCG
Organism: Sporothrix humicola; assembly: GCA_021396245.1. Taxonomy (NCBI): domain Eukaryota; kingdom Fungi; phylum Ascomycota; class Sordariomycetes; order Ophiostomatales; family Ophiostomataceae; genus Sporothrix; species Sporothrix humicola. The sequence goes on along the minus strand of WNYE01000003.1, from coordinate 626,724 downwards.
CCCTCGCCCACGCCATCGCCCATGAACACGCCCCGGCCAGGCACATCGGGAGCCAGTAGCGCAGTCAGCGCAAACGATCCCAAGGCAAAACAGGTGCCCTTCCCCGTGGCCGAGCTGCTCCTGCAAAACGGGGCCCAGATCCCGGCCACCTTGCCTGCCTTCCCGCTCAGCCGCAGTGCCCAGCAGTACGTCGAGGCCAAGCGCGGCCGCGTCGGCGGTTTGAATATCTTGGACAGCAGCAGCGGCAATGTCGGCAGCGGTAACGGGTCGACTGTGACGAGCAGCGGCGCCGTGGCCGGAGCACACCCGTCGTCGACGCCGTCGTCCTCGGGCATGGGCAGCCTGGAGCGCATGGCCCGGGAAAAGGAGGCGCGGCTGCAGAAACGGGTGAGTGCTGGCGGGCGGTTGGCTAAGAGTCCGATCCCCGAGCGGTAGCACCACCTTTGGATGATCCGTGGACCGAAACACGACGGTGGTGGTGAGGTCGGTAGTGGCGGTGGTGTCGTGACAGTCGTCAACGTCGTGAACAATGAGTGGATGGTCAGTGCTGGCGGAGACGGGACAACGGATGAGCACCAACGACAGACCGGTGGTATTCATACATCTCCAAGTCTAAGTCAGCCTAACTCAGCCGGGCCGTTATGTTCCCTGGCATGCACGATGAAGCCCATGATGTGCGGCCGTCCACCCATATCCAGCTCTATGACGAGCAAACGACAGCTTCTACCAGCTGTTTGCCGACGACTGCTGGCCAACACAGCCCCATGACCGACCACCGACCGCCAATGTTTCAATGCCTCTTTTGTCTTTTCTTCGACTGCTTTTTAATCCCGCATTTCATTTATCATTCTGCTTTTTGTTCTCTCATCACCAGGGTGGCCATTCTTCTTTTCATGTTTTCGTCTTGTCTTGTGATGCAGGCCAACTAATAATGTTGAGTATCATGTCTCTTTTTTGTTTCCGCTTTTTTTTGTCGTTGGCCTTGCTATCCATTTTCTTATCTTTTCACTCACCGGCGTAATTATGATGATGGGAATTAATGTCTCTTTTTTTGTCTTGTCTTTTCATCACTTTTTTTCCATTGCAGGCTTTCCTGTTACTTAGCAACACTTCTTTGGAGGCACCCTTGAAACAAAAACTCAGTGGGTGGCCAGAAACTCGTTTACATGTTCTCCCTTTTTTTTTCCTTGTCCTCCTCACCCTTCCCCAATCAGTTGAGCAGTCCTGCGAGAAGCTCGAGTCAGACTCACTTCACGCGGTTGTACATATTATTATATATTCTCGAGATACAAATTAAACCCAAAGAGAAAGCTGAGCATGCTTGCAACATTTGTCTACAACACATGCGTTGATCACATTTGCATATTTTACCAGGAACCGTTGTAAACTTAAATTCATACCGTTTGTATTCTGTTTTTGTCATCTGTTTTTGACGTCCGAGGAAGCTGCCTCTGTGACGTATCCCGGAAATATATAATACCGTACAAAGTGAGACAAGAGAAAGCCAAGAAAACCCGGGAATTTTAACCATCCTAACACGGTACCAAACATGGTACTTGGCCTACTACACGTACATTATGAATATAGCAAATAAAGTAAACAGACAAGACAGTACACCGAAAAGGGAGAGAATGAATGACAAAGGAAATATATATATAAAAAGAACCTTGTAAAAAGGAACAGCTCGCTAGCTAGGAGGTCGATGAGAATGAAGAATGATGAGAAAAAGTAAAGAGAAAAAGGAGAAAAACAGAAAGGGTATTTTGAAGAGAAAACGAGAAAAAGTAAAAGAATGGTGAAGGCCAGAAGCCTTCATGGACTAAACCAGAAAGAAGTAGTACAAAAAAAAAATGAAGACGATAAGGAAATACTAAAAGAGAATGAAAGAATGTGTGTGTACGTCAACTACTGTGAAGCCGCATTCCGGAGTGCCACGGGGCCCTGGAAACCAGGTGTGAAGGGCTCTGCTGGAGGTGCCCCTGCTGCTGTCGACGGTGCCGTGCCGGGTGCTGCTGCATTCGAGTTGGCGCCGTTGACGTTCTGCATCTCGAGGTCGTTGCCGTTCTTGCTTGCGTCAGCTTCGGCAGCAGCACGGCTCTTGCGGCCGGCCATGACCGACTTGGTAGTCTGCGGGAACAGACGCTGGTCGCCGTCCAGGTGGGCGCTCTTGAAGCGGAGGTAGGTCGGCGGGCGCGGGCGGCACAGCACGGCGATCCAGTTGAGGAACATGCTGCCTTGTGTATAGGCACGGTAGCGGTCCTTCTTGGGGAACTTGTGCGAGTTCAGGAACTCGCGGGTGGTCTCGCCACGGGCCATCAAGAACAAGTGGTAACCCATGAGCGGGAGCGGGTAGCTGCAGGCCAGGAAGCCATAGATAACCATGGCAAAGGGGACGCGGAAGTGGCCGATGGCGGCACCAAAGGAGACGTGTTCGCGGTTCATGTACAGCAGAATTTGCGCCAAAGAAGCGCCGAGCAGGTACAGCGACAAAACCGTGCACGAGGTGACAAAGGTAAAGAAGAAGCGGTAGTTGCGGCGGCCGACGCAGTTGTTGAGCCACACGCAGTGGTGGTCGGCGGTCTCGACGCAGTTGTCGCACATGCGGCAGTGGTGGGCGCGGGGCGGGCGCCAAATGTTGCAGGTCCTACAGTATTTGACGGGGACCTCCATAGCGGCCGTAGACGACTCGCAGGACTTGATCAGCGCCCAGTCGGTCGTGGGAGGGCCCAGGCGCAGCGGGTCGTCGTTCTCGTCGGGTGGCGGGAAAAGGTGCAGGTTGCGGGGCAGAATGCCTGGGTCGGACACGGAAGCATGGAAGAAGGACGACAGACAGATGTAAAAGGTGTAGGCAAACGTGATGGGGATGGCGGGCGACACATTGTGCCACAGCCATGGCGCCGAAAAGACAAAGAACAAGATGCAAGGAATCACAACCAGAGCGCCCGTCGCAACGTTAATGGGCCGCGACTTGGTGTTCTCGAAACGTCCGCCAAAGCAGAACACCGTGTTTCCTTGGAAAAATTGGTAGTTCTTGCCGGACGTGGTCCTCTTGCTCTCGTTCCAGCCACCGTTGCCGCTGCCACCAGCACCGCCGCTCCGTATCTTTCTCCGGTCGCCATTAACGCTGCTGCTGTTCACATGTGTGCCATTAGATGGATGCGATGTGGCTGAAGGGCTGCGCTGCGGCGTTGACGCAACCGACTCGAGCTTCTCACCGCCCTGAATGTCACGGTTCACGCCCGTCTCGCCGCCGCTCCCGCTCTTGCCGGGCAACATGAAGCTCGAACGGAACGACTTTGGTGTGCGAACAGGGGTGGGCAGGCTGCCGACGTTGCCCGAGTTGAGGGCCTTGTCGACGCGGATTGTGAGTCCTTCTGCTGGGCCAGATCGTGACTGGTTCTGGCTCTGGCCTTGCTGGTGGAGTGGCCGGACGCTGTCGGTCAGCGAGGCAGCCGCATAAAAGCCACCTGTCGGGCTAGTGTTAGCGGTAATGCGGTCGACGGTCATCTGGTCGGTGTATTCAGAGCCGCGCGAGATGGGTCGTGCAAGCGGGGAGGTGGCAGGCTGAGCAGATGAGGACTCGCCAGCGTTTGCCTGTTGCGGTTGCTGCAGTCCAAGAGACTGTCGTGGCCGTGTGACACCGCCGCGCTGGGCCTGCAGCTTCTGTGAGCTCATCGGGTGGAAGAAGGCGTGCGATGTCAGTGAGGGGACATGGCTGCGCTGCGTCGAGCTGACAGGGCGGCCGCCGTAGTTTGCAACACCGGCTGTGCTGCCGGTATTGCTGCTCCCTGCCGCACTCGACCGTTTTCCAGAGAGGCCACGGCGCAAAGGCTGGAACGGCTGGGGTTGTTGAGACAGGCGTTTGGATGTGCGTGCTGGGTTTCGCGAAGACGAGGCGCCTCCAGCATCAGTACCACCAGGACCCTTGCCGTCGTCGGACATGATGTCGGTCATCCGCGAAGAAATAATACTGGGCGCGTTGCCTGGTGCTTCGGACTGTGTCGAGGGGAAATGCGGGAAAGTGTGTTCATCGTCGGGGACGGGCGGCGAGGCGACACGCGCCCCTGGTTCGGGAGTCGCCATCGAGAGGCGAGATATCGAGCAAGTCGAAAAGGAGAAAGAGGTTGGTGATTAAAGATGAAGAAGGTAGAGGGCGTAAACAGTCGCTAGAGACGTCGGGAGGATGGCGGGAATCGAGAATAAACGTGGTCAGCAGAATGACATTGTCGAGTCGTCGGTGTCTATTGTCTGTTTTCTAAGATGCCTGTGTATGTTTGTCTGTTTGTTTTCTGGTTCGCTTTCCGGATCGTTTATTCGTTCGCGTGGTCGGATCGGTTTCAAAGCAATGAGCCGAGAGACGAGGAAGATCGATAAAAAAGACGAAATGATGGAAATGCTCGAAAAATCAAGTATTAAAGGGCGCCGTTGCGAGGCTGGATAATGAATGAAATAACGTATTAAGAAGTACGATGTAAAGAAGAATGAAGGAATCGAATGTGAAGAAAGGAAGAGAGAAAAAGAAAGGACGGGATTCGGCCGGGATGGGCTGTGTTCGTGCGCAGACGATGTGCGAGAACAGACAAAAAAGAAACAAAAAGGCAGAGAGAAAGGAAGGGGGAAGGGCAAATTGCACAGGAGAATTAGGAGAACCCGGGACTTGGGGAGCAAGTCACAAGTGAGAATTGAGCACAGGGCACCCACACTACCACAGCGCGCACCAAATCACCAAATGGCAACAGCCAAAATGGCACCAATAACCCACACAACCACCCCGAACCCACCAGGCCCAGGCACAGGGAAGGAAGGGATGGGCGATTTGTGATGGGTTGTCAGTGGATGTCCGTTACTGGGGCAGGAGCCAACGGGCGGCCGGTACTCTCTGATACTACGGTATTGCTCTCACTTGCCTCACTTGCACTGAAAAAAAGGAAATAAGGGGAAAGAGCACGATAATCAACAGCGCAAAAAGGGTCACGAAAGGGGGCATGTGAGGAAAGGGCCAAGTGCTGGGACCCAGGCGTCAGGGCAAATAGGGGAAAGGGTGTGACTGGGGTACAGGGGCAACTGTCGCGCTAGTCAGGACACGACCGCGAAAGGAGGCAAGAGCGACGCAGGAGAGTGATCCAGGAGAGGCTTGCAACAGAGAAAAAGGAAAGAGCCAATGTCACTCTTTCTGATTTTCGCGGTTCATAAAAACCAGGGGCAAGAGCTTTCCGGGACAATCTGAAGAAACTGATGAATCTGGGAAAGACAAATGTGATGAAGAGTCCAAGAGGCAGGGATCGTGAGATGAGTGTCGAAGGAAATGGGAAAAGGGAAAACGGCTGTGCTGCACTACCGAAGCGCGACTTCGCGTGGAACCGCCAGCGAGGGTGCAATTTCCATGAAAAAGACACCGGTTTTCGCATGATGTTGCAGCGCCAGCCGCGTTTTGACGACTGGGAAGAGGGGTTGTCGTTCGTTCACAGGCCAATTTATGAGCTCAGACACCGCAGAGAAGACAGACAATGGCATGGACGGTCAACGGCTGCAGAAATGCATGTAATTCGTACAGAAGAGCACGCTGGCATGCAGCTATCCTTTGCGCACGAGGAAGCCTCGTGGATGAGCAGATATCGTCATTCCTGAGCATGCTGCACTCTGAAAGAAGAAAATAATTCAATAATTGCCCATCGACAAAATACTGAGCATCTCGATAATTAAGGCGTGCATCAGGCAACATAAATGTATTCATCTCTCACAGCGCGTTATCTCATGTTATTTTCCTGTCGCGATGAGCTTCTTTGGTGGGGCCAGGGCTAGAGGCACCTTCCGGCACTGTCTGATGTCGCCCTTTCCCAGGCAGGTGGGATCCACCGTTCCTGCCTGAGGCCAGAAATTGGTGGGTGCGAGCGTACTGTGCCACTACAATCAGTACTGTGCACTAGCACTGGCCTCCCGCGCGCCTTAGGTCAGCGAGAAAGAATCGGGATTGGCCAATGACGGCCACGGATTTGGCAACTGCCCACGCCCACCCTTCTAACCGGTGCGTAGCAGAGCTTTTTCTTGTGCGTAGCTTCCCGAATCAGGCCATCGTCACGACTTCTGACTTCGACTCTCAATCCCTCACCACAACCAACCCTCAATCAACCACCACCACACATCTCCGCTTTACACAACCGCCACGATGTCGTTCATCGCCCGCCGCGCCTTCTCCACCTCCGTCCGCCGCCTCGCCAACTCCTCCGAGGCCCAGCTCAAGCAGGAGACCAAGAAGAACCCGGAGCTTTACGTACGTCACTCCCCGCGAAGAGGCAGACAAGTCCTGCGAGCAGTTGTCACCTTTTACTGACACCCCTCCCTCTAGATCCTCGGCGCCGTAATGGTCGCCGGCCTGGCTGGCGCCGGCTACTACTTTGGCAGCTCGCCCACCACCTCCACCTCCGAGGAGGCCGTCTCCAAGGCCGGCATGCCCTGGGAGACCGGCTCGGGCGAGGGCAAGTACCGCTACTTCCCCGGCGGCGACAAGTCCGCCGAGCCCAAGGACGCCCCCAGCGCCGTCAACGTCGTTGTCGTCCCCAACGTCAACCTGCCCAAGGAGCTGCACGAGAAGTACAACAAGTGGGGCAAGGACGGCTACTAGAGAGCGAATGGAAGATGCCTTTTTGAAATATTTTGGGGGATTAAAGACGATAACCGGTGGTTCGAGCATAGCATAGACGACGACGATGGAAGGCGGACAATGGCATATTGCATCCGCCTGGTCTTGGGTTGTTTTTGCAAGAGTTGTGTACATATAAACATATAAACGTCCCAAAAACACCAAAACAAATCAGCTTATAAGACAAGGCTGCAAGTGTGACGACGAAAGGAGATGTTGATAAAAGGAAGACAATATAGTCATCTCGCAAAAAAATAGACTGGCGTGTGGTGATGACTCTGGGTAGGTATGGAGATGGCATCAGAGTTGGTGATCTTGATGTTGATGTTGATGATGGCAACAAAAAGAACAAAATCAGCAAAAAGAGCAAAAAATGAATCGCAACTCTGCCAGCTATAGGATTCGAACCTATGTATCTTCGATAATGGTGCTCAAAACCACCGCCTTAACCGACTCGGCCAAGCTGGCTTGTTGAGTGATCCGTTTGCCAGGGGAGAAAGGGAAGGAAGAGCTGCTTCCTCTCTCTCTACTCTGTCTGTTGGGAATAGAGAGTGTAATGATGGCATATGAAGGATAGATTCATGAATTTGGAAAAATTAGAGTGGAGGAGAGTGAATGCGGTTCTTTGTTGTTGTCAAACGAACGTGTTTGCGTAGTGAATGGTGATGTGGCGAGACCCAGCATCGAGAGATAGGAGGATCGTGACCATCCAAAACACCGCAACAGAAAGCACAAATACCTTGTCATTATCAGTGAGTAGTTGTAATACTCTTTATTTATTTGGGCAGTTAAACACCATAGATGATATTGATATAATTATTTAATTATTTTAAAATAAAATAATATATAATAATCAAACAACTCATCAAATTGACAATTATTAAAACACACAGAATGTCACAGAAACTTTTATTTTATTACAATTTGGCATATTGACCACAGAACGAAAAGTATTATTTCAGATCAAGGTATTAATTGAAATGGAAGAGTTTTAAATATACTTAACGCCCTGTGAAAGTTCGTCACCACTTGCCACCTTCGGCCCCCACACAGATTTCTAAATGCAAACAATATGGGCAACAGACATGACTGGAAATGCAATAGAAGAAGAAGACACGCAAATGCTTGTGATATGATGGTACAATGGTTGGGGAAAACAAGTCTTAAATAAAACGCCGTGGAGATGAAAAGGGCCAAGAATCTAGTTGGTATGAAGAGAAAATGGAAAGAAAAGAAGAAGAAAATCAACGCTATCGCTTTCGCTCAGACTCCCACTTCCATCTCCACCTCACCACGTAAAACTCTCCTCAATAAAGTCCACAACGGTGCCCTCGTCCAGGACATCCCGCACGGCTGCCCGCACATCGTCTGCCAGAGCACCGGGACCGCAGACGGTCACGCACATGGCGCCTGCCTGGTCCGCCACCTCCTTGCGCAGCAGGACCGGGATGTTAGGCCGGCCCGAGTGCAGCTGGATGGTGCGGGACCCGGACGAGCCCAGCTGGGCTGCCCGGAACTCGTGGTTCGGCCGCGTCACAAAGATGCGCACTTGCAGAATCTCGTGGCGCTGCGGCATGCGCATGATCTCGTCCATCCAGGGGCGCACCCACTCCAGAGACTCGTAGTCACGGACGACCCACACAAGCGTGACCCGGCGAGTGGCCACGGTGCCGTCGGCATAGCCCTCGATGAGGTGCCGCAGGTAGCTGATCTGGTGGGTGATGCCGGTGGCACCCGCAATGAGCACGGCATGGCCGTAGCTGTCGAGCGAGTGGTGGCCGGCGTAGGGACCCTCAAACAGAGCCTTGAAGACGGCAGCCGATGACGACAAGGAGTTATAGTCGCCGGCGGCACAGGACTGGACGGTTTTGTTGTACAGCTTGCGAGTGAAGCCAGTCTGGGCGCCAATGACAAAGGAGACAGATGTGCGGAGTAGGTGGCCCTGTCTGGTGGCATTGAAGCCCGTCAACGGTGCCGTAGATGTAGACGGCGACAAGGACACTTCACTGCCGAGCTTAGCGGCAGCCATGCGCTTCTCAGCCATCGGCAGCATGCTCCCCTTAAGAGGCGTGTGCTTGACCCAGGCAATGCTGAACGGATGGCACTCCCAGGGGTTGATGTCCGCAAAGCGTAGGTAGGCGTGAGTGCCAGGCTGCACATCGACAAAGCGAGGGAGGTGGATGGTGACACGCGAGCAATCGCCCGACATCGGCTCGACAATGGCATCGGCCATGGCACCGCGACGAGAGCACGAGCGGTAGGCATTGAGGACAACACGGTACAGGCGCTCGGCCATCCACAACAGAATGACAGCAACAATCCATGGCAGCTGAGGGAGACCGCCGGGGAGGGCAGATGTCGCACAGTGCACCCAGACGCAAATAAGAATGATAAAGGCCAGCATGATATGCGTGGTCAAGAACGTCTCATAATAGGCGTGGCGCAGAGGCGACAGAGAAATGATCACCAGGATAATGAAGGCAATGGTGCCCACCATACCCGAGGCAATGAAGCGGTCGTTGAGGAACTTATACCCAACGCTCGCCCATCCGCCATCGGCAAGCTGGACAGCCAGCCAAGCCAGGGTATGGACCACGGCCTCAAAGACAACCACGCGGCCGAGCCAACGGTGCAAAAGATTGTAGGTATCAAAGCTAATGCGGAGAAGGCGGATAAGTGGGTTGTTGCGCGTGGCAAAGATCATGAGCGGGATCATGTTGACAGCAGCCAGAGTGCCCGAGCGGCCACGCAGTTCGGCGAGAGTGGCCCAACGGTCCGGCTGGGTGTAGTTGAGGAACAGCATGTAGACAAGGTTGCTGACAAGGTACCCAAGAAGCATCACTGCTTGCAGGCGTGTTGGGAGGGTGCCCATGTTGAGGGCAGAAGAGAAGCGGATCTCGCGGTTGTGGCGCTTGGCTCCGATCGGTGCATATGTGAGCTGCTTCTTGATCCATGGCATGTGCGACCATTGTGCCTTCTTCCAGTAGGTCTGGAAGGAGGCAGGCCGCGACATGGCCGAGACGAGGCGCAGTTGCGACCAAGAAATTTCGACGAGTCGTATGCAGAGAATGGTCAGGGCGACGATACCCAGGGTCCACCACAGCACATCCTTAAAAAGCATGTTTTGGACCTGGTTGACGCCGCCGAGACCAGTGTCATAGTCCGAGATAGGGGCGAAGCTGGTGGTAGCGGAGGCGTCCGCTGTCGTAGTCGTTGCCGACACGGCGTGTGTTGTTTGTGTTGCCGACATATTGTATGTGGTGTGTTGTGTGATTTGTTGGTAGTGACTGTGAGGCGATCCGGCGCCTGTATATCAATCTCTTTTCGTATTCGACCAGCTGACCAAGGTTGATGTCGTAACGTGTTTCGTGTATCACGTTTGTGAGCTTGAGAAAATACTGAGAAAGAGAGAAAATCAACCGGTCTTTGAGCTGGTCGGAGGAGGCGACGAGAAATCGGCGAGGATATATGTAGTGGTGATGCACAAACACATCAACCAGGTGAACAAAACGGAAATCTTGGACAAACGCTGGACCGCTGAACAAACTTGCTGGGCGAACAAAATAAAAGGCTGCAAATGCAAATAAACGAACGATATTGCGGTAGGTTGAATTGTTATTGGCGGTACAAAGGCATTGTTGAGGCTGGTCTTTGTTTGTTTCTTCTTTTGAGTGTTCGTGCTTTGTGTAGATGTTGACAAGGTGAACAGTGGTGGCGTAGTGAACGGTGAACAAAGTGAGCTGGCGACCCGCAAACAATGAGAACAAAAAAGACCGATCCGGACAATAGATGTGACGAAAATCGACTGGAGCGAAAATAGTTGTAAAAAGCGGTAAAAGAGAGGTGATTGTTGCTGTCTTTGTCCTGTCGAGATCTGATTGTTGATTTCTGATGTCCCTTATTGGACCTTGAAGATATTAGAGAGATGCAGCCACAATTGACAGATGTCCCACCTCTTGGTGGCTTTTGCTAAGCGAATTTCGAGTATGAAGCCGAATTTTCTTTTTGAGATATCGTAAACTGTGAAAGAAGCAAGAAGGTGTCGTCGTGGCCGTTGTCTTTTTGGGAGGCCCTTTTGCTTCTTCGCTTGTTCGTTTGCCCCTTGGACCTGGATCGGCAAGCAGAAGAACAAACGGAACACAGAAAGGCACGCTGCACCGGTTTCAACCCGTGTTCTACCGCCAGATATGATGCCACAGGAGCAGGAACCAAAAAGCCGGTGGCTCAGGAACGTTGCTGAAAGGACCACAGATGAGTAAAGCTCTCAAAACCAGGAACCGGCCAGAGACACCAAATTCTGGGATGGGCTGTTTGTGCTGTGCTGTGCGAGGGAGGCGATCACAGGGCGGCTAACACCGATCGTCGATTCCCAGGCGAAGGGAGGAATGGATAGGAGGCCCGGGGCAGGAAAAAGAGCAAAAGAGAGGCGGTGAGAAATGACAAAATTTGTTCAGAGTCGATGAATGTCGTCAGATGCGAGAATTGACCCTTGAAGCGAATTCTGGGGTATCTTGGCGAGAAAGAAAAGTAAATGACGGTGTTGAACGAGGGGTGTAAGTCGTGATGGCTCGGTGTAGATTGAGATCGCGGGGCGGCGTCGCCAGGTTGTGCGAAAATTCACCACGAAATGAGGCCGATTCACGATCAACAAAGAAAAAAAAACAGGAAACTGGGAAGAAGAGAACTACTGGATCGACTGTCCAAAAATTTGAGCGAGAAAAGTAGAGGGGTTGGCGGCAATGTCGAATCGACGCAAAGAAGGAAAGAGCGACCGGCGATTGTGTGTCTGTGACAAACTAGGAAGGAACGAGTGTGAAGTCCAGCTTCGTCACACAAAGTCAGAGAAGATCCCGTGACCTGAAGATAGAAACGAAGAGTGAAGAAGTGAAGAGAGAAATAAAGAGGCTGAAAACGAAGAAAGAAAATGGAAGAAGAACAAAGTCGCGGTGCGGATCTGCAGTGTATAAGAGAAGATGCAAGTCGAGAGGATAGGCGCACCATTAAAAGAAAAAGGGCCTGTCCGACGTGGCCGCCCGTCACCTTTCATCTCTCGCTTCTGGCTTTTTTCTTTTCTTTCATTTATTTTTATGGCCTCTTCAAGCGGCCGAATAATAAGACAGGACACGCCCGCCGGGATACACCAGACGGAAAACACGAAGACACGCAGAACGAAGGACGAACAGGACGTCAATCCCAGCCCAAGAAGGACCGCCATGGAGCCATAGTCGGCCGATATCCTGGCGGTCTGGCCATCCCTTGTCGTCCTTTTTCATTTTTTCTTCCTTTTTCCTTTTCTCTTCTCCTTCTTCACCCCTTTTCTGGTGACAGTACTTTTGGAGAAACACAGCTGTCTGCAGCTCTTGGCCAGTGATTCCGGCCGATATCTGTGACATGCTACTGCACCTGTGGAGAGCACAGCAAGAACACGAGCAAAAGCGAAGAGAAACATTGCCAAAAGGAGCACCGCCAGGGCGGTGCCAAAAGCTTGGTTTGTTTCTAGATCGACGCTGTTCCTGCCTTTGCAGGCCTTTGATTGGCCCGGTGTTTCAGCAGGCCCTCAGGAGTGGTCTTGGACAGTGGTGAGGTCGCTGACTATTTGGGGGAGAACCCGTTCTTATTCGCTGCCCATGGGCCCTTGCAGTTGCTGGTCTCAGGGGTTGCAGGCGGCGAACATTGGCGCGCTTTTGGGAGATTTGGTGCCTTTTTGCGCATATGGTGCATTTGTGCCTGTCAGCCTTCCTTCAGTGGAGAGTCGGGAGACCCGCTCTCTCAGCGGCAGCGCCTATGCGAGAAACCATAGGCTGCGGTTGTTCGCTGGAGCGCAGTGAGCGGTGACCCCCGCTGACCGTCAAACGCCACTAACAGCAATATGTCCATTTTGACCATTCTGCCATTCTGTCACGTCTTTGCTTTTGACGTTTGCTCATACGACAATTGACAGACATGGGCAGGGCAGTAAACAATGCATTTTGATTTGGCAATTTAAATGGAAGAGAGTTTGTGTACTTCAAACAGACATCGTGAGCACAAAACATGTGCAGATTGAGTCAGTATGTGGGCAGGTATATTCTCAGAATTGTGTCCATTTCTTAAATCCACGGGCAATTAGGTCGTCTTGAAAGGAGCCCGACAAATCCGAATAAAAAAGCCGTTCGATTTTCAAAAAGACAAATATTGAAGAAAAATAAGATATTGTTTTATATATCCGGCTTTTAAGTCCAGCGGCAGTGGTGACTCTTAAAATAAACGGCAGGGAGACATGTGACGAGAGGCCTCATGACTGGAAATGGTTCCCATTTCTGAAGGCGGATGAGGCCCGACGCACACATTTTATTTTCCTCCAAGCCCTCTCAAAAAACGTGACACGACTGAAAAGAATGCCCAAGGGGCGAATAGGAACTCACAAGGCTGATCAAACTGACAAGAGTCAAACGGCGAGTGAGAGCAGAGAAAAGCGGCAGGGCCCGTCAAAGGTTGGCCGCTTTATTTTGGTTTGATGCATATTGACGGTATTTGACAGGAGACAGGACCACTCAACGCGTGGCATGCACTAAACCAGTGTTCGCCAGGCTGCACCGCGTCCAGTCCAGAACAACTGCCAGAATGGAACCTTCTGCAGGGGCCGCTATGCCTCCAAGGGGTCTAGCGTAAAAGAGGCAGCGCGTCTTCCCCTTCTCTCTTTCTCTCTCTTCCCCTGCCAGAGGAAGAGGGCGCCGTGTTGACTCAGCCCAGTCATGGACCCAGAAAAGTTGCTGCTCCAGCGGGCGGAGCTGCCTGGAAGCTCTTGACTTTGTGTGGAGATTTGGCTGTTTGCTGGGAGTTCCTGCCCGCTTTCTGCTGGTTCTTGCTCGTTGTTGCCGTTCGTTCTTTCCATTCTTCCATGCAGACCCCGGCATCAGGCCGCCAATAGGGCAAGTGCGCTACCACCAGGCAGGGGCTGGAACTAGCAAACTAGACCAAAATCCAAGTGAAATGACAGGAAAGAGCGAGTGAGGCTTTGCAAAAAGACGGCGTTGCTGCTCGCCTGCTTCTCACGGGAAAAGAGGAAAGGGCTCCCTCTGCTGCCTCTTTTTGCTTTCTTCTCCGTTCTAGATTTCGTACTCTGTATTTTGCAATCATTGAAAAGCCTCATCGACACAAGTGGACTGCCGACATACAACGGCAGCATCCGTAGGCCTCTTTTCCCGACCCCTGGACAACTCTTGGCTGCGGCTCTCTGTTTTCACGTTTTTATTTGTTTTCTTTCCCACCCGATTTTGTCATCATCGACACTTTTCGACACTTTTCGACAACTTTGCATCTTTGCATCTTTGACTCTCGACCCATAAATCACGGGCTCCAGAAGCTGTCACGTTCGCTCGTTTCTTCATCGCCTTCCTCTTTTCCCTGCCGTCTCGTATCGCCTGCTGAATCCGCATCGCCTTTTGCAGCGTTTCGCTTCCGCCTCGTCGCCCACTGTCTCAGCCAGCACGAGTCACCTGCCATATATTCTCGGCACACCCTCGACCACGTTTTCCTCCCAACACAGGCGCCCACGAAGCCACTCTGAGTCTCTGAAGCCTCTCGATACTCTTATACAGCCTTATACACCCTCTTCTAGTGCCGACCATTCGCGATGGCCCGCAATGAGGGCAGCCACTTGAAGCGGCATCGAGTATGTCCAGATCCTGTCCTGCTGCTTTGAACTGACCCTTTCTCTATCTTTCCTTTTCCTTTCTTTTGCTCCCCACTATGCCTCGCCGTACTTCGGCCGTGATCGGTTCCCTGTTAACGCGCCTGTTCCGACAGCAGTCCATCGATGCCGAAGTCGACGCAAAGAAGCCCCGGCGCTCCGGCCGCATCTCCTCCCAGCGCGTCGACTCCTCCGCCTACATGACCGAAGCCAGCGCCATCACCGAGATCGCCACGCCCCGGACACCCGCTGCTGCACCGCCGGGTGCCCGTGATCGCGACAACAAGAAGCAGCAGAACCAACTTTTGACACCCAATACGTTCCTGGCCGTCGACGACTCGTCTTCGTCCGAGCAGCGCTTCAAGGAGCCCACTGCTACACCACCGGGCGGCCGTCCAAGCCAGGTGAACCCTCGTGATGGAAACGGCAGCGGGAGCGGCGACGACGCCGGCTCGTACTCGTCTCCGCCGCAGGACACCCAGGCGATGCCCTCGCAGTACATTGATCCGAACTCGGCGCTTTCGGACGAAGTCAAGGACGAGGTCAAGGAGGGCGTCTGGGGCTACCTGATGCCATTGGGCGCGCGCTACGGCGCCAACCACAGCTTTGTTCTCAAGAAGCGGGTAGGTTGTGATGACGACGACTCTTCTTCCTCTGCTTCCACGAAGAAGAAGGGCGGTAAAAAGGGCGGCAAGAACGGCGCTTCGGATGCTCCCTCATCCAAGGGTTACTTAATAGGGCGCCACCCGGAGTGCGATGTCGTCATTGACGACCCGATCGTGTCGAACCGGCACTGTCTGATTTTTGCCGAGCACAAGGGCCACGATACAGTGGCCGTGATCGAGGATCTGTCGAGCAACGGCACGTTTGTCAACGAGGCGCTCGTGGGCCGCAACCAGCGCCGCGAGCTCAACGAAAAGGACGAGATCGCCGTGCTCGACAAGGCCCGGTTTGTGTTCCGATACCCCAAGGCCCGCACCACGAGCGGCTTCCACCAGCAGTACTCGCTCCAAAACCGGCTGGGCAAGGGCCACTTCGCCGAGGTGTACCTGTGCGTCGAAAAGGCCACTGGCCAGCGGTACGCCGTCAAGATTTTCACAAAGACGCCCGGCGTCGAGGACCGCTCCAAGACGGACGGTTTGCAACAAGAGATTGCCGTGCTCATGGGCGTGAACCATCCGAGCGTGCTCTGCCTCAAGGACACGTTCAACGAGAAAAACGCCGTGTATCTGGTGCTGGAGCTGGCTGCTGAGGGCGAGCTGTTCAATTTTATCGTCATGAACTCCAAGCTCAGCGAGAGCGATACACGCAAGCTGTTCAAGCAGCTGTTTGCCGGTGTCAAGTATTTGGTAAGTCAAAACCTGTCATATTTCGTTTTGATAACTCCCACTAACAAGATAGCACGAACGCAACATTGTCCACCGTGACATTAAGCCCGAGAACATTTTGCTCGTCGACCGTGATCTGCATGTCAAGCTTGCCGATTTCGGTCTGGCCAAGATTATCGGCGAGGAGTCTTTTACGACAACGCTGTGCGGCACGCCCAGCTATGTCGCGCCCGAGATTCTGGCCGACGGCCGCCACCGCAAATACACAAAGGCTGTCGACATTTGGTCCTTGGGCGTTGTTCTGTACATTTGCCTGTGCGGCTTCCCGCCCTTTTCCGACGAGCTGCGCTCGCCCGAGTTCCCCTTCAACATGTCGCAGCAGATTCGCAGCGGCCGGTTCACGTTCCCGTCGCCTTATTGGGACTCGGTGGGCGATCCGGCGCTCGACCTCATTGATTCGATGCTCGTCGTCGACCCGGAGCGCCGGTTCACCATTGACCAGTGCATAGCGCACCCCTGGATGAATGAGACTGCCCTCAGTGTCAACGACAGCACCGACGGCTTGGTCGGCGGCGTCGCCGGGCTTGCCGTTAACCGCCGCGGCCTGGTGCGCGAGCGCACGCTGCTGAGCGCCTTGAACAAGGTCGAGATCACCAAGATCCCCGGCGGTGCTAACCACGACCCCATCAAGATCTTTAGCAAGAACCCGCTGGGTGGCGGCCACAAGCATGGCAACGGCAAGGAGGCACGACCGGCCGATAACGCCGACCCGGGCGCGTTCATGGAGCACGGCGAGCGTGGCGACCCTGCTCTGTTCGGCAATGAGAGCAGCGTGTACAGCAAGACGGACGTGGCCTCGGCCAAGGGCAAGGGCAAAGGCAAGAGCAAGCGATAGGACAGCACGCTCTGGGAATTTTGGTATCTGTTTCCTTTTGGCTTGGTAGGGTTTGGGGTGTCGTACTATTACTTTTGGCTGTGACTCTTGACCACGGTTAGCATTTTTTTTTTTTGTCTTTCTTTGTCTCTTTTTCTTTAATCTTTGGCAGGCGTTGGTATTGCTTGTCTGTACTTCACCATTTCCATTTCTTCTCTTTCTTCTCATTTTATTTGGTCTTATTTTCCGCATTTGCTTCCATTTTCCCCACATCCGATGATATATACACAAAAGACATCAAGACGACAAAAGTTATTGTTATTTTCTTGAGTTTCCGGGTTTCTCTGGTTCTGGCTGATGGATTGATGGGTGTTTGCATCATGTATTTTCTTTACACACATTCATATGAGCTCATATTTAAAGCTTCCTTCTACTTTTGAAAACGATTCTACCAGCAAGCATGTTCGTTCATAAATAAGGACTGGAGCGTGATATATTTGCCAAGTGGTGTTGCTTATGTTTCCCCCTTCCACCACTTAGATAGAAATAGGTAGATTTATTCATATCACAACAAAACGTGCCAACTCATACCAACGGCAAGTATGGCATGTTATCATTGGGTATCGTGTCTCATTATATGCTGGTAAAGGCAACGCATCTATATCATACAGCAGCCATCTTTTTCTCTCATCGTCTTCCACTTCTTGACCGATCAGACTCCGAGTCCGACTCTGGTGTTCTCGTCCGCTCTCGCCGCATATTTGAAGATCCATTTCGTCTGTCGCTTTCCTCTCCACTATCATCACTGCCGCTGTTTCTTCGCCTTCTCTTGTCGGGCTGTCTATCCTCCATGTCTGATATGTCGCTGTCATCGCCATCCTCTTCTTCGTCTTCGTCCTTCTTTTCTTCCTCATCCTCTTCGTCGAGAATATCGTTAATGTCGCCCAAAGCACTCACTCTTGGCTCTAGCTTGCCCATATCTTCCAAGTCTTCGCGCTGCGGCAGCTTCCACAGACTTGTCGCACACACTCGCGATTTGACTAGCAGGTCGTCCACAAACTCGTCCACGAACGTCAATTGGGTGCCTGCCCTTCCTTTTCTCCGCAATTTCCGCCGGTCGGCCAGATAGGGCTCGAGGGTTGTGTAAACGTCGGCCGCCGGCCGTGTCAGGCGGACGTAGAACAGGGCCAGCGCCCGCAGGTACTTGAACTTGTCGCCGCCCTGGCTGAGGTATGCCTGGAGAATAGAGTCGTCGGGGGCCAGCTGGAGAAGCTTCAAGGCCAAACACAGAAAAGGAGTCGGCTTCTGGGTCGTGCCCGTCGTGCCGCCAATGCAGCTCACATGGTCGACGACGCGGTCGACAATGTCGGCCTCGTTGACACCAAAGCACTGCTCCTTCCAGAAATAGCTGTCGACGATGCGCTCGCGCACGGCCTTTTCCATAATGGTGGCCGGGTTGAGGCCGTTGGGCGCGACCGAGACGGACGAGCCGCGCTCATCGAGGAAGCGGCGCTCGTCGGCCTGGTGGAACTCGCCGGAGCGGGACATGTTGGGCGGTGGAGACTAGGCCGTGGCCTTTATAGAAGTCGAGAGAGAAGAGCGAGGCGGGGAGGCAGGGGTCGCGTGTTGCGCGTCGAGGCGAATGTCGAGATTTAAAGTGTGTGTCGACTTTTTTCTGTGACGTCGCTGAAGCTGTAGCTGTCACGCATGCTAAAAGTCGCTGTAAGAATTTTGGTGGTGGTGGTGGTGGTAGCCTGGGTGGGGCGAGAATTGGTGCTTATCGATAGTTGCCCGGCCACGCGGGTAAATAAAGGGAAGGCTGATGACGGGCCGCCACCAACCACGTTTTGCGCCCGAATAGAACGAAACGGGTAGCGACATTTAGAGGAAGGCCGAGTTCATGTTCGAGAACGGCGCACAAATATTATCTCATATATCTTCTGTTGTTCAATCCTGTGATCGACGGCATTGACCGATAAACTAGCACTTCAATTTTGGATAGCAACAAAGTGCGGTTGGAAAGCACACGACACACCTTTTGATACGACTACGATTGACAATAAAACAATTCGGCTTTTCTTTCCTTCTTTTTAAACGACGAGGAATTAACGATTCAACACATTCACATCTCCTGCCGACATCCGAACATTGTTGAGAATGCTCTTGACGTCGTCGCAGGTCTCGGTTGCGGTCTCGGCAGGCATAGGTATGTTCTTCCATTTAATCTTCATTCCAGTTGAACATCTCTAACATTGTCTCTTCTTTCTTCACCCCGCCTAGTCATCCTCTGCACATTTGCCCTCTTCATCAGCGGCTATGTCTTGCAACAGCGCACGCTGCGCCAGCTGCGGCAGTCGATCCGCATGCCGCGCCCCGAACCGCCCAAGATTTTCCTGCCCGACCGCTTCAAGAAGATGACGACGGAGCTCTCGGACGGCACGATTGTGACGATTGACAGCGACGTCGACGAGAACGGCAAAGCGATTATTGTGGCCGACAACGCGCCGAGCAAGAGCCAGGCGAGTCCACTGGTGGGACACAAGGACGACAGCAGCAAGAGCAAAGCGAGCACAGACGTTGTCGTTGAAGTGACGCAAAGCCGACCAGGCGCCGAGGATCAGGCACAGCGCCGCTTGACAGGCGGAAAAGCAGATGAGATTGTCGTTCCAGCGGCACCGGCGGCACCAGAAAAGGCAAAAGCGCCCGCAGAACCAGAAAAGCCCAAGAAACCCGTCAGCAAGGCCGAGCGGAGGCGAAAGATCAAAGAAGAGCTGATGAAGTTGGCGGCCAACGAGAAGCCTGTCTACTATCAGCGGCGGCTCTACTGATTCTTATTTTCAACGGCATATTCTAACGACTCATCTACATGCGATTCGGCGGCTTTTCTCTTTTATCTACAGTTCACATCTTTTTTGGTTATTCTGATTTATGGCGATTTACACGACACAACGCCTTCTGTAATATTACTTGTTTTTGGACATATGCTTTTGGATTTTCACGCTTTTGGATACAGATATATTTCTCGCGACGCATTACTTTGATTTATCGCACTCATCATTCCTCATTTTCGTGAATTCTGTCGTGTTTGTGACGCTCACATGTGAATGTACTAGTACGGGATACGGCAATATCGCTGTATCGGATCTAAAAGTCGACCCACTCTGTTAGCATCACCTTTTTTTGGGGAACCTCATGCGACGTCAACTTTTATGGATAGATACTCCACGGCGACTAATTGGCAGCTCAATTTGCTGCCAGGACTGTCTTCCCACACACACCCAACATGAACCCGATATTACCACAACGACTGTGGCAGCCGGCCGTACGTCGGTTAGCTACAGCCGCCGCAAACGGCACTAAACCGGCAGTAACCGGGATCTGTCGTCGCTCGATTGCCACAGCCCCGACAGCTTCCCGGGCGACCTCGACACCGTGCAGACAGTGCCTGCGCCAATTGACTTCTTCGGTGGCCACCCGTCGTGGTCTGCGCATCTCCTTCTCGACAGTCTCCGCCCGCCGCCGATCACAGCAAAAACCGCCCGACGAGCCCTTGCAGCCCGCCGACGACCCAAACTTTACCTCGATTCTCGACAACCCACCCGAGCTTGTGCGGTCCGGCGGCAAGAGGCACGGCCCTGGTCTGATTATCCTGGCGCTCATTCCGATCACAGCTTTTGCTCTTGGAACGTGGCAGGTGTTCCGTTTGCGGTGGAAGACGGATCTGCTGGCCAAATGTGAAGACCGGCTCGTGAGACCACCGCTCCCTCTGAACCCGGAGAACGTCGCCGATGCCGTCGCGCACACGCAGGGCAAGTCGGCCGACGGTGTCGAGGATGAAGGCGCCATCGACTTTGACTACCGCCGCATTGTGGCCGTCGGCACGTTCCGTCACGACCAGGAAATGCTTGTCGGGCCGCGTGTGCGAGAGGGTGTTGCCGGCTACTTTGTGGTGACGCCTCTGGAGATTGTGGACCCGCGGAACCCAGACGCGCCCGTCCAGGAAAAGACAACGATCCTTGTCAACCGCGGCTGGATCTCGCGCGAGCAACGCAGCCAGCGCGCGCGAGCGCGGGCGTCTCCCGCGACTCTTCCTCGGGGGCTCGTGAGAGTCGAGGGCATGCTGCGGGCGCCGTGGAAGCGCAACTACTTTACGCCCGAGAACCGCCCCGACAAGAGCGAGTTTTACTTTCCGGATGTCGAGGGCATGGCCAAGCTGACGGGCAGTCTGCCTGTATGGGTGGAAGTGACAATGGGTAAGTTGCATCCTTCACGTATCAATTCTCGCTTCGCACTTGTGAAATGGGTATCATTCTATCGACGACAACGCTAACAAGACAGAACCTGATCTGCTGCAGGTGTACGATATGGAGGCCAAGGGCGTTCCTATTGGCAAGCCCGCCGAGGTCACTCTCCGCAACAACCACGCCCAGTACATCTTTACATGGTAGGGTCTCTTTTCCTTCTCTGCTCTGCCATATCCGTATGCTAACCCCTCGCAGGTACAGCTTGTCGCTGGCGACGTCCATCATGCTGTGGATGGTCACCAAGAAGCCCGCTTCGGACATCAAGAGACGTGTCCGCCTGAACAAGAACTGGTAGACGCCAGACCTGTATATGCTAATGTAAATGAATGCAATAAACTTCTCTCAAGACATCAGACCTCGAGATCCATCCGTAGAGTGCGTCCTTCATGTGACATTGTCGGCCCGCTTCTTGGCTATCCGGCCAACACCCGAGAGGCGCTGTGCAGATGGCTTCTTCTGCGACCGGCGTTTCAGAGCGGGCACATCCGGAATCATGCGCAGCTCCTGCAAAAGCTCACGCGGGAGCATGCGCTGTGCCAGCGAGAATGGCGTGACTGCCGCGTTCACTTGCCGTTGTCTGTCTTGTTAGTACGAGTAGAAATAAATAATGGTGTATGGAGTGTACTCACCTTCTCATCAGCAGGAGAACATCACTCTCGTCGATCGTCTTGCGGCCGGCGTGCTTGGCGTACCGCTGCAGATCCACGCCGACCTGCTCAAAGAACCAGTCCGACGCCGTGCTCAGCGCCGCCACGGTCTCGGGGCTTAGCTTGGCCTTGCCCGACTTGGAGGAGGCACCGGAAGACTGAGCAAACGTCTGGGCAATGCGCTTGACTACACCGACAGGCAGTGATGGGTAGGGAATGCCGTGGGACGACAGCTTGAGCCGCTTCTTCCCACCGACGTTCTTTTCTTGTCCTTTCCCAGCAACGCCCACCGCATTGTTGGCAGCATCGTGTGCAGAGACGGCGACATCCTCGGCGCCATTTGCGTTGTCGGGCTCGTCGTCATCCCAAAAGTTGCCGCCACCACTCTCGTTGCCGCCGCCGTAGTCGTCGAAATTATCGCCGCCAAAGGGAGCACCAAAATAAATCCCGTTTTCGTTGTCGCCATTGTTCAACAGGCCAAGGTTGTCTTCGCCGTCTCCCTCCAACAAAACAGTCGTCCCAAGTGTCCGGTCGGGCGACTGCTGCCCCATCATAAAGGTCGTCTCGTTGCCGCCGTCCAGGCCCAGGTCGATCAGTCCAAATCCACTCTCGCCTCCGGCGTCAATACCCAGGCGGGCCTCGTGCTGCTCGCCCGTGTCCGAGTCCACCCGCTCAAACGTCAGGTCAGCGCCGACGCCCGACTCGCCTTCGCCCGGCATCAGGTTGTCAAAAGCGCCCTCGGGGAAGAATGCCGACGGCTGGTTGTCGTCGCCCGCCACATCGCCGTCCTCGCCACCTCCTGCACCGCGGCCAAACTCGTCCATGTAGTCGCTCATCCGCATGCTGCCAAGACTGCTGCGCATTCCGAGGCTGGCCCGTGAAAACCGTCGCGCCTGCAGCAGCTGTTCCTGTGTGGCCGCCCGCCGTGCCAGCTCAATCGACCGCTGTGTAAAGTTGGCCAGGTCCGCGTCCGCGTCGGCCTCGGCGTCGTCGCTATCGCCGCCGTTTTCCAGAATCAGTGACCGGTGCGGCCGCAGATCGTCGTCGTTGTCATTGTCTTCGATATTGAGTGACATGCGAGGGCGGTCCAGCGGCAGCGAGTCGTCGTCGTCTTCCAGTCCGGGAATGTTGAGAAGCGTCCTCCGCCGGCCAACAGACGCTGTGCTGCTGTCGGCGTGTGCAATCGCATCCATCTCCATGTCGATATCCAGAGGCTGGCGGTGCCGCCGGGACTGTTCTGCACTCCCGCCACTTCCCGGTGATGACGACGCAATCGGCTGTGACGTCGGTGCGAGCCGCCGGCTCAGGTTTCGTAGCAAATCCCGCGGCGAGTCCCGCAGCATCCGCCCACTCTTCCGCCGACTCTGTCTCTGCCGCCCGCCCGGCGTAAAGATGGCCGTGCGGCGGCTGTCGAGGGCGAGGCGCGCGGCGCGTGCATGCGGCGTGCGGCCGGCCGTGCCAGGTGTCCTTCGGCCCGTGGCGACCTTGGTCGCCGTGTTTGGTGTTCGATATGTGCCGCCAACAGAAGCTGGGCCGGCGCTGCTGAGAAGTCTGTTGTTTTCCTTGCCATTGTTTCCTTGTCCGGTCGTCGGCGTCTGCACGGCAGAGCCCGCGCCGCGAGGGACGGAGCCTCCTCTTGGTGTACTCATCGCGACGCGATTGCTGAGAGGTGTGTGGATTGCATGCGTTGGTTGGGGTGATCGCGAGGATGACAGTGCGGTGTGGAGAAGCTTTTGAGTTCGGATGCAGGTGCAATTGCCAATTCGACTTCGGACTTGCAGTTTGTTTGCCGTGTTGGTTGTGGTTGAGTCGTGCTTTCCGCTTTGGGGGACGCGTCGGGCAAGGCGCGTCGACATGCCAGCAGACCACATGGTTTTAGTGGGGTATGGTTGGGCCCATTAACACAGAACACAGCTAAGCTACAGCACTTATCCGATAAGCGATAAGCCAACGGCCCGCCAACAGCAACGGCCAACAGTGATACAAGACGGGAAAGAGCAACCAACGAAGTTGTCTACTCTTAGTCTTTCCTCACGACATGCAATACCTTGCTTCACATGAAAACCAAGCTCCACCGGCATGTCATGGGACTTTCCGCGATACTTGATATTTTTCTCCATTTTTGATATACCCCCTGATGCCTCGCATCTCCTGTTCGCCAAGCCGGACCTTCTGAGCCCCGTGGACTGCGTCTCCATAGTCAGGCACAAAGAACATGGCTAACATGCCTCTTCTTTGTTCCAGCGGCCCCATCCACGTTTTTTGACGACAGACGGCAGCGGTCAATCTCCAAAACAAAGACAGCTGTCGAGGCTAACGAGGATAGACAGGTACAAGCGCGGGTGCAGGAATGAGAACAGAAACTGGCATAAACACAGGCATAGGCACAGACAGTCCTCCACTTCAATCCCCACCGGAGCACGTTTTATTTTACGACACTCCCATGTGCGGATGGTGCAATGCCATCGCGCTGGGATATCAGGGCGCGAATTCACAACAAGGCAAAGACGGAGAGACGCAAAGACGCAAGACGCAAGGGAGAGACAAACCACAGGTTGGCTTGTGTTTTGATGCTTCTGCGACCCATTTCTTGGACCTTTTTTGTTGCTGCTTCTGCTAGAATTTTTGTGCACAGACACAGCCCTCAGCCGATAACCGGACTTTTCAAAGACATCTCAAAGACACAAAAGACAGCAAAGACGACAAATGTGCAAAGGTTCAAAAGAAGTCTCCTTTGTGTCTTTGGTTTGCAAAGACGATTTTTCTGGACAGCAGGAGTATGTCAAAGGCGGACAAGAGAGAGAGAGAGAGAGAAGTCCATAGGAAGGCGCCCTTTCACGAGAAACCCTTCTCTCGAAACCTCCAAAGGCCCCTTCTTGTCTGCAGCATTCTGAAACGGCCAATCACCAGCTCCGGTTTTCCGCCATGACAGACGGGCGGGTCACTTTCAAGTCATTCTTCTGGTCCTTCTTTGGCCAAACTCTCTTCTCTCCCTTTCATCCTCTCTTTTACCCTTTGGCTTCTGCGATCAGGCGCCATTTGAGGCACCATGTGTGTCAAACATCGTGCTCCTCTGGCCAGAGAGTGTGTAAAACGTAGGTAAAGGGGGGCACTCCAAGAAGTAGGGGGTTCCAGCAGAGAGAAACATCGAAACAGCGAGTGAGGGGACACACAAACACACACAAGGGGGAAGGAAGCATCTTGCAAGTGAGATGCATCTTGGTAAGTATATCACCACTCATTTTTCATGCAAAAATACATCCGTCTCGCAGCGTGCCCTCTTACCGGCCCATTCCAAGGCCGAAACACACGATCGATCGAGACGTCAGTCGACAAGGGGGTGTGCCTTTTGTTACCATTTACCATTTCACAACCGTTCACGGATTTCCACGGCCATTCACGTCACTCACAACCAGCTTTGTCGCCTTTTATCCTCTTTTGGATCCTTTTCTTTCACGGTTCGATCAACATGGGATTCTTCCTCTTTCTCCCTTTCTGCAACAAATCCCATGTTGCTCTTACTCACTCAGTATTACTACACAACTCCGTCTCGACCCTCCGCTGCCCCATTTCCCCTTCTCCAAGTCTCCCTGTAACACTTCATCCGTCCATAATGGGCCGTTTTGTTTCGATCAGATACCATTTGCTGCTTGCCATCCGGTCGATCAATGAGGGATCAAAGCGGTGCAAAGGACCGTTCGGGCACGGAGGCAAGTTCATTGGCTCTTGGCTCTTTGGATTGGGGTCGTAGATATTGCAAGACGGCGTGTAGAGTGTGAATGTCAAGACCGCTTGCCTTGCTTTCTGTTTCTTGAACTCTGCATGTCTCTCACAAGTCGGGATTGATATCTGGAATGGCCTGTGATTTGTGTTTTGGCAGTCCTACGCCGTGGCAGCCTGATAGCTCCAGCGCTTTCAGCGAGTAAGAATGCCCCAAACTCCCCAAACTCGACCCACACTCGCTGAAGCGCGGCCCCAGAATTGGCAGCGCCGTCCCGTAGCCAATCCTCGCCAGTTTGGGAAGACCCAAAAACCAGCAACCGCGATCCAACTGAACCACCAGAGAGTCCTATCAGCGGGGGCGCCCCTTCCACCCCTCGCTCTAGCCACTAGGCCCAGGCCCTGGTTCCTGTCTAGGAAGCTAGGACACCACCTCACACCGTTCTGCCCCTTCCTGTTTTTGCTCGTATTTGGAGGTTGGGGACCGTAGCGCCTGCCGTTTTCCCCTCGTCTGGTCGCTCTTTCTCGGAGCATGGTCTGGTCGCACCTTCTCCCATCAATCAATCAGATCAGAAGCTAGCAAGAACGACCGTCTCTCCTTCCCCCGTCACCGCCAACCATAATTCTGCCCCCTTTCCGCCTTCCGCTCGCCGCCCTTTTTGCCCACCCAACCTATTATTACTCTCTCTCATCTCTCCGTCCTCTCCTCCCCTCTTCCCATTTCCTCGTTCAGCCTCAGCCTCTCGTCGACGATCACGAACGACACATCGTCCCCGTGTATTTTTTGGAAACTCGGTTACCGCATTCAATTATCGACGACAAAAAACGTGCCGCCCGCCGCAACAATCGCACAAAGCTTCCTGCCGCACAAGGTACGCTGCCCTCTCTCCTTTCCCCGCCTCGACATCTTGTTATTGTTGCTGTTGCTCTGCTCGGGGCCGATCACAACAAAACGTTGCTTTCGTCTCGTCTCCGCTTTCTTGCTCCGGGCTTTTCTGCCTCTTCGTCTGTTGTTCGGGTGAGGCCGTTGTCCTGCCGTCTCAAGCGGCTGTCTTTCTTTCGTTGTCTCTTGGTTGTTGTCTTCTTGTCTGTCCCCGTTGCCGTTCCTCTTCCCCAGCTTGCTTTCTCCCGTCTCCATCTCGTTCACTCCGTTTCCCAGCTTCACATGCATACTGTCCCTCACCTCGTCTCCAATCCTGTTCCTCTCATCGCAAGCACCGAACCTATATCCAGCTTGATATCTCTCTCGCATAGATACTCGTGCTGTGCTGCCCACCTCTCGCACTATCTCCCTTGACCGTCCTGTCCCAACATCTCCCACCCAAGCGTGTCAAAACGCTGAAACGACCTGGTTCGTGCTCTGCCTGTTGCTACATGGTGGTCCCAGAAACTGCTTCTGCTTCTGCTTCTGCTTCTGCTACCTTCTCCCCTCGGCATGGTCCCTCTTTCTGCTCTCTGCTTGCTTCTCTATCTTTTCGATCCCCTGTGCAGATTTGCACCCTGCCTGTACCATTCTGGCCCCCTGAGCTCCACTCAGCT